>CM024755.1:98710729-98777563 GCA_014218235.1 Colocasia esculenta | reverse complement strand
AACTGTTTCTTATTTCAAATCTTTGGGTGCAAATGTTATGTACACACAATATTAAGAAATCTTGACAAGTTTGATGCTAAGAGTCAGGAAGCCATCTTCCTTGGCTATTTAGAGTGTCAGAGCTTTCAGAGTGTACATTCTTAAAAACAAAACTGTTGAAGAGTCTCCTCATGGTATTTTTGATGAAAATTCCTTTTCAACTAACTCTTCTAAATCTTGCAGGGAAAACAAGACAGTGAAGAGGATGACTTCATTGTGGACTCTTCACCACTGTTGAGGAGCTTGAAGACACTGGTGAGATCTTGAACACCATTCACCATCTTCAAGCGGATCAGGTAACATTGCTCCAGATTTAAGTACCCCTCACCAGTAATTTCTGAACATTGATTTTGAGAGATCACCCATTAGATATATTGTTGGCAATTTGAATGATAGAGTTAGGACTAGATCATCTTTCATGCTTGCTATTGAAGAAGACCCACTAGCTCTAATTTCCCAAATTGAACCAAGTCAATTGATGAAGCTTTATCAAGTTCTGATTGGATTAATGTCATGCATGATGAACTTCATCAATTTGAAAGAAATCAAGTATGGGAATTAGTACCTAGACCTAGTGACCAAACAGTCATTAGTACTTGATGGGTCTTCAGAAATAAACTGAATGAATCTGGTCAAGTCATAAGAAATAAAGCTAGGCTAGTTGCAAAGGGGTACAATCAAGAGTTTGGAATTGATTTTGAAGAGTCATATGCCCCTGTAGCTAGACTAGAAGCACTTAGAATTTTCCTTGCTTTTGCATCCTCCATGAAATTCAAAGTTATCAAATGGATGTTAAAGTGCATTCTTAAATGGATATATCAGGAAATGTTTTTGTTGAACAACCTCCTGGATTTGAAATGAAAAACATCCTAACCATGTTTTCAAGCTTCATAAGGCTCTATATGGTCTTAAACAAGCTCCAAGAGCTTGGTATGACCGTTTGAGTTCTTTTTTGCTTGAAAAAGGATATTCTAGAGGAACTGTTGATCAAACCTTGTTCAAAAAATAGTCAATAATCAAATAATTGTTGTCCAAATTTTATTTGATGACATATATTTTGATCAACCAAAAAGGCATGTGCAATGAATTTTCCAATCAAATGAAAAATGAATTTGAAATGAGTTTGATGGAGATCTAAAATTTTTCTTGGGATTGCAGGTTAACCAAACTCATGAGGGGATTTTCATCAGTCAACCCAGTATGTCCAAAGAACTTCTGAAAAGGTTTGACTTTCAGAACCTCAAGCACTTCAACACACCAATTGCTATAAATGCTAAACTAGAAGAGACTCAAATGGTAAGTCATAGACCCAAGACCTACAGAGGTATGATTGGTTCTCTACTTTATCTTACAACTTCTAGACTTGATATTCAATTCAGTGTGTGTTTGTGTGCTAGATATCAATCAAATCCTAAAGAAAGTCACATGCTAGCTGTTAAAAGAATTTTCAAATATCTTGTTGGAACATGTGATTTAGGAATTTGGTATCCTGCTAATTGTAAGTTAGATTTGATTGCCTATTGTGATGCTGATTATGCTGGTTGTAAATTAGATAGAAAAAGCACAAGTGGCTTGTGCTTGTACAGGTGGGTGCCTAATCTCTTGGGCTTTTAAGAAGCAACATTCAGTAGCTCTGTCTACTGCAGAGGCTGAGTATGTTGCTGCTGGTAGGTGTGGAACCCAAATTCTTTGGGTGAAACATCAACTTCTTGATTACAACCAAGTTAGGTTGTGTTCCCATCCTTTGTGATAACACAAGTGCAATAAATTTGTCTAAAAATCCCATTCAGCATTCCAAAACTAAGCATATTGAAATTAGGCATCATTTCTTGAGAGATGAGGTAGCAAAGAAATCTTTTGAACTCCATTTCATAGAAACTGAAAAGATAATTGCTGACATTTTCACAAAACCCCTTCCTGACAGTAGATTCTCATCCTTAAGGAGAGAACTTGGTCTTTGTAAATGTCCATTGGGATTGGGTTAAGTGTTAGGCATTTCCTAAGGGGGAGTTCATTGCATCATCATACTCCTTTGCTTCCTTGATCCATCATGTCTCTCTCCACTTCATCTCTAATTCTTTTGGTCAATGAACACTTCACCTCACATTGTGTTGAACTTCTTGGTATATCAAATGGTGATTTGAAGAAGGACAAGTTCTGCTTGTCTGGACACTTTCACTATGCGAGAGTATATGTCTCTGCCAAGTACCAAGAAATGAATATGCAATTGTTGAGGGGAGTTTTTGTTGCTCAAAGAGAATTATTTCTGATTTCAAAACTTGCATATCTCTATTCTGATGAAAAATGGTTGAATCTTCATCTCAGGGGAGCTAAAGAATTCACAAGTTATATCCCTTGCAAAATTCAAAACTTCTTCTTGCATTACATCAATTTCCTTGCATGATGTCCTCATTCAGGTGTCTAGAGTCTCAAAATGATCCCTTGAGTGATCTACTACATTCATTTGTCAACTCTCACCTATATTCTTCAAAACTACATAAATTCAAATTTCTTTCTAAGATTGAAGAATAATGTGTGTCTTGATCTTATACATGTTTTTGTTTGCAATTGATGTTGGATATAGATGATATCTTTTTGTCAAAAACTCTCCAAAATATGTCCATTCAACAAAGCAATGGCACATGTGCTGAGAAACTGCACACCTTCACAATGAATGAAGTGCCATGTAAGTCATGAGGCACTAATGCTATCTCTGTTCAAAGGGGATTAAAAATTAAAAATCAATGCAAAACAAAATAAAAATGCCCAATTTTTTATGATGACTGAGTAACTGGAAATATTAGCGTCTGACAAACGTATATTTTCATGTCAAAAGGTCATCATTTACCCTTTGAGACTTGATAATGGATAAATCTTCAGTATCCAGGGACTATAGTGTGTAAAAAGTATTAGTATTGAGTGAACAAGATATATCTCATTTGATAGTTGTTACAAAACAAAATATATATATCATTGGAGAATTTGTTTGAAAGAATCATTCTTATCCATCATCAAGTTGTTCCTTAAAAATATTTGCTGTCAACACACTTATTTTTAAGTCTAAAAGATTTTTTTTATCTCTTTGGAATTGAAGAATATGGTAGTGTGAAGTTGATTGTTAAATGTTTTATATCCCTCAAATTATCATTTTCATGACTCAAGTCACTGAATGCTCATATCCTGTTGGATATTGTGTAAAACTTGAATTGTGTTGATTTTTGTAAAATTTAACAAATGAATTTTTTAGTATCTTAAATATCTTGAAATTCATTCCACCCATTGATTATCATTATAAAGATGTCCCAAAAGTCACATAATTTTTCCCTACTCAAAATCCAAAATCTTCATCAGGCCAGGTCGACACTAACCCATCTAGTGTCGACACACTTTCAGTCAGGTCGACACTACCCTCCTCTAGTGTCGACACTGACCCTTGCCAGACCCATTTAAACCGTGGGCACCGGTAAGAACATGTTGTTCCTGCGGATAGGTTATCCAAAACTCCCTCTTCTTCTCCAGGTCGACCCGACGGTGGGCATTTTTCTGGTTTCCGGCAAGGGTTTTGACCTCTCTCCATCTCCTCTCTCCTCCATCTCATCTCCATTCAATTTCTCTCATTCCTCTCTCTCCAACATCGATTCCACTCTGCTCTCATGGCACCAAAGCAGCATCCTCGTCGTGGAGCCAAATCAAGGGCCTCTACAAGACCAATTCCAGCGGATGAGGTTCCTTTCACTGAAAGGAGATCAAAGCGTCGACATGATCCTGCTGAGCAGCCAGGTCTGTATCTGCTAAGAGAGGTAGGCTTCCTCAGGTCAAGGGTCCATGTACCCTAGGAGAAAAACCCTAGATTCCTCTCCTGTCATCTCTGAGAAGTCCTCATCCTCCTCGTCATCCTCATCATCATCTCCTCATCAGAGTCCTCCCAGCCCTCTAGGAGACCCCCTTCCAAACCCCTCAGTGCCGGGAAGACCATACTGAAACCAAGAGCAATAGATTTGGATGACAGAGAATTGATAGCTGCATTTCCTGAAGTCTTGGGCTTCTTCAACTTTCAGTCTTAGCAGTCCTTCATTTCAGAATTCAGAGTCATTTACCCTAGGCTTGTCCAAAGTTTTATCAGAATTTGGAGTGCACAGATAAAGGGTATAAGTCTAAGGTCAAGGATGTTGATATTGACATGCCAACAGATATAGCTGCCTCATTTTCAAAGTCCCAGATGAAGGTGAAGACTACCATAATTTTGAATTCAACCTCCATGAAGCCTACACCTTAATGACTGGTTTGCCTGCAGATGAGACTGATATTAAGCAAACCCATGTCACCAAATTCAACACCAACACCTTCCCCCTATCTTGAGGCTTACCCATCACATGCTCACTACCATCATCACACCTCAAGGTGGTGGGAGAGATAGGTGACAGACATCCAAAGTTTGTCCTTTTCTGTATGAGCAAGAATCTGAAGATCAACCTTCATGTAATCATGTATCAGATAATCTCTGAGACCACCAGGGCAGACTTGCATAGATCCCTTCCATATGCAGCCCATTTGACTACAGTTTTCAAGCACTTTGGTGTGCCTCTAGAGAATGAGAAATCAGAGAAAATCCCTAAGTCAAACATTTACTGCTTTAAGCATGTGCAGAAATTTATGGGATTTAGAATTGTTGGTGATCAAGTGAGAAGAGGGCCAGCTGCAGTAGAGGCCCCTGTAGTCCAAGAGGATCAGCCTCAAATGCAAGAGGAACAGCCTCCAGTGCAAGAGGAACAGCCTCAAATGCAAGAGGACCAGCCTCCAGTGCAAGAGGAACAGCCTCCAATGCAAGAGGACCAGCCTCAAGTGCATGAGGATCAGCCTCCTATGGCAGCTAAAGCTAATGACCCATTTATTGCCCCTCTTTCACCTCACCTTCAGCCTCCCTCCTCCATGAACTTTGACACTGAAATACCATCTTTTTCTCCACAACATCCAGTTCATGCATCATCATCCTTTGGTGGACCTTCTGTTCCACCAGAGTTTCTCTCTTTCCTAAATGACAAGTTTGACACCTTGAACACATCTATTCAGACCATGTCAGAACCCTTTGAGTTGAGGATTCAGAGATTGGAGAACACAGTATCTGCTAAGTTCATTGAGCAAAAGGTAGCCTGAGACTATGCTGCCCAAAGGTTCAACAGGTTGATTGGGACAATGGCAGATGCTTCAGTTGAGCTGAAGGAGCACAAGAAAAAGTTGGAGATAGTTCTTCAGGGAATTTTGACAAATTCCCAAGCAGATGTATTCAACACCAAGCAGACACTACATGAGATCACCAGCACAAGACTATCATTTGCACATTTGGTAGATAACTTGGAGAGGATGAAGAATCTCTCTGCTCACATAGATGAAGAGATGTCTGCTCTCAAGCAAGAATTCAAAGTGTTGAATAGGCCTGGTTGGTTATCTAGTTCATCTTCCTCTTCACAGCCAAGGCCAAATGACTTCCATGCACTTCAAGCTTCAATGACAGAAAATTCAGAAAGAATGGAGCATCTTCTGCACACAAGACTCTCCACTCTTCAAACTCAAATGAAATATAGTATGACTTCAATGGAAAAGAGGCTATCAGATATTGAGCAAATTCTGTTACCCCTTCCTCCTCCTCCTCCTCCTCAGTAATGTAACTTCTTTTGATAATGTCAAAGGGGGAGAAGTCTGTTTGAAATTGTAATGTTCACATTTTAAAAGAAATGAAATGAATAGAAATTTCTATGCCCATTATTTGTGCCTGAATGTGATTGAATGTGATTGCAAATCTTATGAATGAATTTGAATGTAATGAATGCTTGTCAAGCTACTTGACCTGTGTATTTCAAATGTGTATAAATCTCAATGTCACTAAAACATGTTCAAAGGTCCTTGACAAGTACAAATAAAAGAAAAATGAAAATGCTTAAAATCACATTTCATTGAAAATTTTCAATTCCAAATGAACTTAATTGTCATCATCAAAAAGGGGAAGATTGTTGGGTTGAGTGTGAAAAATAAATCATTTCCCCTCATATTTTGATTATGACAAGTTGTGATTTTAATGCATAACCATTGGAACATGTAAAATACATCACCTGAAATTACAACATTCAAAAAGCATGTTTCCAAGCACATTATCATTGATATTCATGATAATATATTTATCTAATGTTTATGTGTTTATTTTCTCCGGAACAAACATTTTCTGCAAAGGTAGTGTCGACACAACCAACCTTGGTGTCGACACAATGGTTCAAACAAAGGCGAAATGTGAAGAAAAGTCCATCTCAGTCGACACGAGTCCAGAGCAGGTCGACCACCCCATCTCAGGTCGACACCAAATCAGGCAGTGTCGACACTAGATCCTTTCCCAGAAGGCCAGTTTGCTGTCCAGGCTAGCAGGTCGACACAAATATATCAGGTCGACACTAGAGAGCCTTCCAGAAAGCCTGTTTTGTTGTCTGGGTCATCAGGTCGACACCATCTGATCTCAGGTCGACACTAGAGACCTCTCCCAGGGAGTTGTTCTGCCAGTCTGGGACAGTGTGTCACACACCTCATGGGCAGGTCGACACACTCCGGAATCTCTTGACTTAAGATTCCTCCTGGACACGTGGCACCCTAGGGAGATGTCAGATCAACATTGGATCATGTGCCCAAGTACCCAAGGGTATCTTTCAGATATTTAGGGTATAAATACCCTCCTTAAGGCACTCATCCCAAGAAATCTCAGAAGAGCCTCCAGAAACCTCCAAGCGGCGGCCAGAGAGTCTCTCCTCCCTGTTCTTGCTCTCTCTCTTTTTGCTTCACACCTCAATTCACCCTTCTCCAAGCACAGGATCGAAGTCTGATCAACATGAATCACTAGCATCAACTTCAAGGAGCAGATCAAGTAAGAAGCCAGCCTGCAATTGTGAGCTCTCAAGGAAGATCCAAGATCAAAAGGGCAAAGCATCGGCCAAGGGACTTCAAGTGATCAAGAATTCTTCCATTTCGGCCTCTACAAGGGATTTTTCTTTGAAGAACAAGAAGTGTCAATCTAGAGTCTAAAGTCCTTCTTGTCTCTTCCTGGCTATTCTAGAAGTTGTGCATAATCTGTTGCAACCAATCTTCTTGAATTGGCCTAATAGATCAGATCATTGCTAGAGGATCTGCATCTTGTGTGTTTTTGTTCTAGCATGTGTTTGTAGCCTGTGTGCTCAGTCTTTAAGGAGTCGTCGCACTCAAGTTGGTTGTGAGCGTCCTTGCTCAGAGTCTAGAGTAGTCTGGCTCTAGGTAGTGTGTGAGTTGTCTAACTCACTGTGGAGTTGTCCAGGCTCCTTGTGGGGTGTGTAACCCAGTTGTAGTGGATCCTCACTGTGTGTGAGGGTTGGTGTAGGACTCACATGGGTGTGATTTACGAACCACCTAAAATCTCTGTGCATTGGTCTCTCTGTGGTTGAAATTACTCTTCGATAGATGAATGCATAGGATCGTTTGAATCTATCTAATCACCTGTTTTTCACTCTCCAATTGTTTTAACTCTCTTAATATCTTCTCAGATCTGTGAAATTGCTTTTAATCTAACTATGAGTCAAAGGTTTTTCAAACTGGTTTAGCTTCCGCATTAGTTTCCTAGATCTATTCAACCCCCCCTTCTAGATCTTGTCCCACCTTCTATCGATCCATCCCAAGAGAGTCGATGTCTAAACATAATCGATGTTCATAGAAAGTCGATGTGAATTGTAATCGATATTTGGGATGAAATCGATGTGAGCTTAATCGATGTTAAAATGTAATCGATGTTTAAGTAAAATCGATGTTGAAATGTAATCGATGTTGAAATGTAATCGATGTTTAAATGTAATCGATGTTTAAGTGAAATCGATGTTTAAATGTAATTGATGTTTAAATGAAATCGATGTTGAAACATAATCGATGTGAGAGTAATCGATGTTTATGCAGAATGTAATCGATGTAAAGGTAATCGATGTTGAAATATAGTCAAAGTTTAAGTAGATTGTAATCGATGTTTAAGTAGAATCGATGTGCTGTTAAAATAGTAGTTGATGTGAACTTACAACAGTAATCGATGTAGACTTAGATAAATCATATGCATTTGACTTCTAATTTAAATGAGTGTAACCAACTTACAGAATTATTTTATTTGATACCTGTTGACAAACTTCAGAAAAATATGTTAGTCAAATATTTCCATGGTTTTGTTTATCACCAAAATATATATATTTATATATGGAGATAGGTTGTTCATCAAACACCTTCATCAAATAGCGTCCACCAATGTGGACGCTTCTTGATGACCTGATCTGCATCCACTAGTTTGGACACAGATTAGGGTTTCCAACCTGACAATCGTGAAATGACACAAGCTTTGTGTTTAGGATTAAAAAGAGGTTTCTAATGGGATTTTGGCAAAACTATAAACATGAAATTTGTTCTAAAAATGATGGAGAAGATCCCTATACATTTTATTTGAATCAATTTGGCCTAGGGAGGTAGGAAATATAAGTTTGGGAGTAAGAATCCTTGACTCGCACTACGATCATAAAATGCTTAATGCACACAATCTACTACACAAAAATTAGGCAAAAGACACGCAAAATGATCTAGACTCAATGAGGAACAAGTTGATTCTAACCCTAATTAGCCTTCTTATGGTAGGCCCAAATGAGTGTTACGAATTTATGAGATTTGTTCCCAATTGACTTGTTTATTGGTCAAAATTGGTTCAATTGAGCCAAATAATTGAATGGGATGTTGGTAAACATCATTATGAGTATAAGTATGATTTTTATTTAATTTTAGCATTATTTTTTGCACATGTGATGATGGTATTTATGTTTTAACCTCATTTTGGCTATTCTTCAGCTTCACCCCAATTGGCCTGAATTTTGGTCCAAGAGGTTTTACTTGGCATAAGATGTAATGACACTCTTTACACCAGTACAATTATACCAATCTACGTCAATAGAAAGTGTGTCGTCATAGTGGGACATGTACCCAACACTACAAGGTAGGTAGAGATGTACACAAATAACAAAGGAAAGTACAATTGAAGTAAAAGTAAATCTTATTCCATCACCACACACACATACCCCATAGTCTATATAGTAGCAAAATAAATATATTGCAGTCCACTAAAAACCAAGTCCAAATGTCTCATGTACTAAGTAAAAAGAAAAAGTACAAAAGCTATAGTAATAGCTCTCTATGCTACAAGCAACTCCTCATACTCAGAGTTGCTCCTCGCCACCTCCTCTGGCTCTAGAGTCTTTATCTCACCTATATGATTTAGCAAAAATGAGTCTATGCAATAGACTTAGTAAGTACCCTATTGGTCACATCCATACACTTACCACATACATTCTACATAAGCATAACAAATCAAGTAAAATAATACATGGTTCACATGGCAATTAAATAAGTATTATGTAGACATGCTTAGAATTACTTAGCTACACATAGATTACTATCACATGGTACTCTATCATGATCTACACATTTATAACATGTTTTCACATATTAAAACATAACACATACCTACACATGATGCTAACATGGCATAGATCTACTATTATGATACTTATAAGCATTCTACTCATTCGTGAATCACAAATACTTACTCTCAACTTGTTATTTAACCTAAACATAACACATTCACATATTTTCATATTCTTTCACATTAGATCACATTTTCACATATCTTTCACATGGTCACATTGCACATTCACACTTATTTTCACATTGTTTCACATATTGCTGTGACACATAGCCCAAACCACCATAAAGAATGACACTATCACAAACATAGCACATACCCATCACCTAGGCAAAATAGTGACGAATCCTGGTGAACTGTGTAGAACCGAGGGAAGCACTCTCCACCCAAACCAGTCGTACTTGTCCACCTCCAAGATTCCATCATGATGCCCACAGGATATCACATACACATTGAGCCTTCCCATAGGGAATTTTCTAAAGTAAGGTTCTATAGCCTTCCATGGTAGCAGTTTCATGATCAGCACATTAATCACTTTATCTCATTAACCACACATTTAACACATATCTCACATGTACTTAATGACATATTCACATGTACATAATGCAGACACATGCTTCAGTTTATAAAAATATTCTTTACTATCTAACAGTGGTAAAACATGCTTAACAGAGCCTAAATATGATACTAATTATCAAGAAATCATTACTTTTACTTAATCATGCTTAACGTGGTCATTATATCCTCATAACTGAAATAGTAACTTCAGATATCAGAATATGCTCAAATGTTTACCATGGGTTACATACATAGAACATATCATATGTCTAATTTTTCAGAATTATCAGAGTAGTATAATCAATTTTAAAAATTAAAATAGATTTCAGATAATTAACATGATGATTCACAAAATTAGGTTTAACAGGAAAACTGGTGAATCTAACTATCTAGAAATACGTTCGCAGGAACCCTAAACCCAAGAAAAAATTCTGAGACATGGATTCATAGCATATCTAATTTTTCCCAAATTAAACCTAACATAGCATGCATTATTTACCCTTAACAGAAATCCTAGAAATTCACAAGAATATCCAAAAAATATAAAAAATTCATAACTACTCCACAATATGTAACATGATATGATAAAACCCTAAAAACCAACCTTGCGCTCAGAAATCCCAAAAATCACATCACATGCTTGTAAACAGACTTTTTGGAAAACTGAAGAACTTAATAGCAGTATGACTGTCGTCAAGGGTGGTTGGTGGAAATAGGGGTTGTCATCGACCCTGGAACTTAGTGGCAATATCCATTGCCATCAACCTCCTATCTGCAGAAAGTGCAGATCGAAACTGAAGTAAAGGGGAAATTGGGGGTCCAAGACACGAGATAAAAATATGGAAAAATCATAAAAACCCTGAGCGATAGGCACATGAAAGTACCCCTAAGTTACTTGTCTCTGAAAACTCCCAAAAGATCGAATTTAATACGATGAAGCCCTCATCGGCCAAGCTAAAGAGGTGTTCTCCACGACTTGATTTCATCTCCACGCCCTTCGTCGATGGAAACCCCATGAACAGGAAGCCTCCCCATGGTCTAGAGATCCTTCCTCACATAGAAGAATGTTGAAGCAGCCTTGCTTTCGCCGGATCAAGCACCTCGAAGCTCTCTCACGTTTCTCTCTCCAAACCCTAGAAATCCCAACCCAAGCAAAGGTCCTCGCATCACGAGGACAATCTATTTTTATAGGGTTTCCGGTCATGATCAAGGTAGGAAATCCACAAACCCAATTGGACTTTCCCAAAAAAAATTGCGAAGAAATTGGGACGGAATTGGATTAGGAAATTAGAAAACACACAGAGAAGTAGACGACAAGGTGATTGTCGTCAATAGAAAGTTGACGACAATCGATGATGTCGTCGACCTTCCAAGAGTAGAAATGTCTAAGATTCGAAAACAAATGTAAATGACAACATAATATGTCGTTAAACACCTGTTAGCGACACTGAAGTGTGTCGTTAGCAGCACTATTTATTGCAGTCAAGTTGTGTTTCGGGCCAAAAGCAAAGAATACACACAACAAGCATCAATGCATAGACACCTAGGGTCTTACACAAGATCCACTACTAGATGCTAGGAAATATTACTTAGTGTCTAAACGTAATTTTTCATTTGATACTTAATTGTGTTTCTCACATGCGATAATGGCTTGTGAGCATTATTGACTTATTCGTCTCTTCGAGTATTGCTAAGTCAAACCGGTGTTTGTTGCCCTGATTTTATTTTTAATCTTTGTAATATGACATTAGTTTATGCAAATAAAATTTTATTTGATTTTGTCACCATTTTACACGTGATAATAACTTTTATGTGTTATTGAATCTTTATTCAATAATTCCCCATTTACCTTTATAATAATATACATTCATTTAATTTAAATACTATTTTATTATTTTTAAATTTTCGAGGTGTTACACTACTGGAAATAGTAGGGAGGGTGTAAGACCCGGCATTTAGCCATGTCCTCATGGCCGCGACGGACCCCTTGGTCGCGACATTGTCATGCTAGAGGAGCCGGTCGCGACATGCTTCTTGTCGCATCACCCTTTCCTATCGCGTTCTGGTGGCAACGGAGGTGGGCGACACGTTCTTGTCAAGGCGTTTGAAGGTGACGCGACTTCGTTCTGACCATTCTGACCACTGTCCTTTATGTCAGAACAGCCTTGTCGGGTGTCAGGCGCGTACGACGTTGACGCGACCTGGCAGGCCGTCGCATTAAGGTTTTCCTAGACTTCGAGGTTTGACTGCTTTTGGTGTCGCGCCGGGGTAGGCGGTCGCGACATGGTCGTGACCTGCTGGGCGGTCGCGACATGCTTGCTGTCACGCCAGCCCGACCCGTCGCGTCTCTGGGCCCGTCGGTTCAAAACCGAGGTAGGTGACTCATTTCCCCCTCCCCTTCCTCTCTCTCCTTTCTTCTTCTTCTCCTTCTTTCTTCTTCCTCTCTCGAGCTCTCTTGTGTTCTCTGGCTTGTTCATGGTGCTCGTGGCGAGGAGGTGACGTCTCCTTGGTATAGGTGACTGACAACATCATAATTTTTCGTGTTAAATTTCATACATCTAGTTAAATATAGACATCTTTTGTCTATAAATAATGTGCGATTTGATTTTAATTTGCATTTCATCCATGAATAAATTTTTGAACATATTAGGTTAGAATACACATGATTAAATTTTCATTCAATAAGCAATCTCTTACAGATTGACAAATCAGGTTCATTTTGAAAAATAAAAATTTTATGTAAATAGATATTGTACATAAATAATGTTGTCGTAATAAATATTGTTGTAAATATCATTTTAATAGTAAATAAATATAACTTTGTAAAATTTTACATAACCTTTTACACTCCCAAACTCACACATTTCATTTAAAATCTGTTTCTTTCCCAACAGCGCGAAGGAAGCATCTGGAAGCAGATTTGGGGGCTTGCTTTGTGAAAGCTATGGCTCGCGAAAGAAGCATCTGGAGGGTGTGAGCAGCTGAGTGAAGCTGCTGTGCTACGTGTGAAGGATGCGGCTGGGAGCATGGCGGAGCCCTGAGGCTGAGGCATGTGGAGCAGGGGCGCGATGGTGCAGCAGAGATGGGCCCTGCACCGGGCTAGCCGTCCATGGCTGGGCAGTACTGAGGCGGCCCAGCTGTGCACTGGCAATGGAAGCTGGGAAGGCGGGCTGGCCCTGGTTCATGTGCGGCGCGCCCCAGGCAGTGCAGACCTGTGCCAGGCGGAGTGCTCCGGAGCTGGTTCGGGCTGATGTGCACGGCAGGGCTGGAAGCAGCTGGATCCGGTGCGGACAAGGGGAGCGCTGGAGGCACAGTGGCCTGGGGTGTGGCCGGCGGTGCAAGGAAGCAGAGCTGGCTGGGGCACGGCGGCCCAGGCTGGTTGGTGATCTGGCGTGCGTGCAGAGCTGGCGCGGCCGGGTTGTGCTGAGGTGGATCCGTGCGGAGCTGGCGCTTGGAATCAGAAAGCCCAAGAGCCTATAAAAGGACCCCAAGGTCCTCATCTCTGGGGGATGGTTCGATTTTTAGGGAATTTTTAGTTTCTTTCCATCCTTTTGTAAAGAGATTGGGGGTTCGATTTCTTTAGGTTTTCTTAGTTTTTTTTTCTTTCCTGTTCTTCTATACTCAGCATGAGAGGGAGACGAGTTGGATTTTTTTTCTGATTTTTAATTGTTCTTCTGTTCTTCCAGTTCGAAGTTAACCAGTAGGAATGTTTAGAAAATTGTTCTTCCAATTTTACTTCTGAAATTTCTCTTTTCTGCAGAGCATGTGGAAGGGGGACAAGTTCCTCCAGTTTAGAATTTTAGGGAGATTTTGTTTGTTCTGTATTGTCTTCTATTTTTAGTTTAATTGTTGGATGAGGAGAACGATCTAGCGACAGTTGCTTAGTCCAAATTTTTCTGTGTTGAGCTCTTCCATTTCTTCTGTGGCGATTTCTGCATTTCTTTTGTTGGTTGTCCGACAGTTCTACTGTGATAGTTTGAGGGCTATGAGAGATTTTGATCCCGTTTAATTTCTCAGTTCTTCTGTTTGGAGTTCTTCAAATTTCTTCTTCTGTGTGAATTTTTGCCATTTCGTCTGTGCTGGAGAGCTATGCTGTGAGAATTGGAGTTTGGTGGACTCTTGGAGGCTTCAGATGGTTGGACAGGGAAATTGTTTCATATTTCTTCTGTGTACTGCAAGCTGTTGTGAGGAGGATGATGGATGGCATCTTCTTCTGTGATCAGATCAAGAGTTCGACTGCAATTTGTTTCCATTTTTTCTTGTTGTGTTCATCTTGAGTATTTCTTTGAGTTCTACAGATTAGGGAGTTTTTATTGCTTTTGTTCTTCTATTCTGGGAGTTTGGACTGTGAGAGCTGTGAGGTTGGTGTGGAGAGATCGATCCAGTGGTGTTGTTTGTCTTTAATGTTCATTTCCTCTGTATTTAGAATAGATAGATCTATTGTGTTGCATTTTTAAATTCTGTTTTGTTTAGAATTCGATCCATTGCATTTGTTTAATCCTTCTGTCTGTGCTTTAATGGTTGAGCATTGATAGATAATTCAACATTTGTAAGGGGATCAGATCCAGAGTTTTAGCGTTACAGTTTAATGTCTTTTATTGTTTCTTAATCTAGAATTTATTACAGCGTGTTCCCATTTTGTTCTTCATCTTATAGTTCGTAGTGTTTTTAGATTGGTGTTGTTCATAGAATTGATTCTATTACAATGTTATTTTGGTGAAAAGAGATTTCAAGTCAAAGTAGTTTAATTCAAGCTTTCTTCTGCCTCTCTGTGGATATGACCTGTTCTCACCACTGTATAAGTTCATCTTTGCAATTTTATTTTTGTGAGACAGTTTAGAGGAAGTGTGCATATTGACTTGTGCACGGAACTCTGGACAACGAAAATGCACAGTCAACAATGTCGCGCGTTCATCTTGGCGCCGTTGCCGAGGAGGCATTAGAGTTTGATTTAATCTGCTTTCATTTGATTCCATTTGCATTGGCTTTTCATTGACTTGTTATTGGGCTTCTTATTTCAGATTTGCACAAGGAGTGGAACTTGGAGATTGGGCTTGACCTTTGAAGCCCATTGGAGGAGGAGTGTAACGTCGCGTGCTTTTCGGATCCATGCGGATCATGTGCATTGTGGTTGTGGCGGCCGTTGTGAGGCCAGTGTGAGTTGGGTGTGTGGAATGCATGGTGTGATTGTGTGGCTTGAGCAGGTGAAGAGCAGGGTGGGTTCTGAAATTAAACAGAACCAGCTGCTGTTCTGTTGGAGTTGGCGGCCAGGGTGTGGCCGTTGACTATTGGCGTTCAGCTTAGTGGACGTTTATATAATGAGCTTAATGGCAGTAGATGTGGACGTTTAGGCTGGCGGTTGATGTTGGCGACAAGGGGGTTGACGCCAACCTGTCAGTTCAACAGGTTATAGGCTCACCCGAGGGCTGTTCTCTCAGCTCACTCTCTTCCCCTCTTGCCCCAGCTTCGCGCCCCAGAGTTTCTGAAGCTTCCAACAGGTGCCGAGGAGTCGTTGGACGATCGTAGAACGCGCGGCATCGCTGAATTACGCGAGGAAACGTCGCAGCGTGGTGCAATTCGCGTGGGAGCTCGCGGAGGGCTCGGCGTGAACCGGGGGATTGCAGGAGATTCTAACGCGTTCTGAGGTAGGGGACGAACCCTGGTAGCTCCGTAGAAACATTAAAACACATCATAATCACTTGAACCAGCATGATAATCCATGTTTGGATAGAGTTGCACCAAGCGAGATAATGGGTGGTTTGAGTAGTTTATTGTACGAATCATGTTATAACGGGTTGTATTGGGTTCTAGCATGCTAGAGGAATCGCATTTGCATGTTTTTCAGTAGTTAGAATAGTTAGAAAACCCGCAGGGCCGGATTAGGGTTTCTGCAGGGTTTATGGCCGGAGAACTTGGCGTCAACATCGCTTGCCGCCAAGATTCTCAGCCAGGAGGTTAACGGCCAGGAGCATTGCCGTTGACTCCCTGTAAGCGGCAATCGATGTGGCCGCCTACTTCTATATGAGCAGAAATGACTAAGTACAATAATTATCGATAATGCATGTGTGTTGACGCTTGAGGTGCACTGAGTGCACTTGGTTCTCGTGTTTAGCATACAAGGTATGCTATTAGTTTTTACTTCGGTGACTGCGCGTTGTGTACGCGAGTCAGTTAGGTTCACGTGTAGTGACCAGTGGTTACTTGTGGTTTACGTAAGGTTTTCACGTGGTTTGTTTGTGACGTGCACGTGGTTCTGTGTACGTGGCGAGTAGTACGACGCCTACCGTGGTTTCCTCTCCAGTTGGGTGCCCCAGGTTCTTTGTGAGCCAGGCTGTTAGCTCGGGGCTTTGTCCCGGTACTTGTGCTGTACCGTCGAGGTCTGTGTCGTCTGACCTGGACACCCTCACTCTTGTGTTAGAGTTGTACGTCCGCTGAGGAAAAGACGACAGTGGGACAGTGACACTTGTGTTTGTTTTTAGTCACTTGTAGCGCGCTCGTAGTTGGGGGTACGGACACCAGTATCGACACTGGTCCCCAGCTAGTCCTTTTCGGTGCCTCACTCTAGCGAGCCCAGGCCAGGTCTCTGGAGGTGCCAGGCATGGGCCTGTGACCGTGTGGTCTGCAGGTTGTGGTGTTTAGTTGGTCTCCACAGTTGCTTGACCTTTTTACGTGGAGCGGCAGCTGGACCTTTCGTCCGTGGCTGCGAGACTGAGAGGTAGACCTGTGTTAGTTGTCCGAGTCAGTTTCTGGTGTCGCGAACCAGTTCACGTGGCTCGTGTTGGCTGTCTCTACTTTAGCTTGTACACCTGTACTGGTTTGCCGTTTAATTATTACTGTTGTTTCTCGTAGTCGGCAGACGGTGAGTACTTTTACAGCTTTACTTCCTGCTTAGCTGTTATAATTTGTTGTGATGTTTACTATTCGTACTCGTGGTGTTTGTTTCGCTCGTTTTGGGGGAGTTCCCTACTGAGCCAGTGACTAGAGAGGCTCACCCCTACCCCCACAGGTGAGAGCGAGGAGGACGTTTCTCTCGTCCGACGTCCAGTTCCGGCCGCGTCGTAGCGGTGCAGGGTCAGCACCTCCAGCAGAGTAGCTTCAGCAGTGTAGTTTTGTAGTTGTTTACTTTCTTCAGTTGTACCTCGGGGTATGCCCCAGGCTCTTGTAGCTTCTTTTCAGATTTTGTGAAAATTTGGCTATGTAAACTTGTGAAATATATATAAAATGTGGTGTGTTCCTTTATGTTTACACGGACTGTGGTTTGGTATCCCTTGCGAGGCTTCGGCCCGTTCGCGGGAGGCGGACTCGGATCAAGTACGTTATCGGTTTAACGGGCTTGACCGAGGCGATCCGCCACAGTTGGTATCAGAGCGAGGTCCATGTTAATATAAGGGAATTAAAAGGATACATAGCCTTATTTCGGTCATTTTACACTGCTGGTAGGGACCCTGGTTTTTGATCATTTGTGATTCTGATTTTTGTCTGGTGTTTTGTGTGTGTAGAAAATTTCTGAAATGGCTGATAGGAGAGATTGGGGTGGTGGTGGAGATGATCCGGAGGAAAGCACCCAGTGTATGATAGAAAGGATTTGGGAGAGCCTCACGGATATTCGAGCAAGAATGGATTAGCAGGCGCCAGTACCACCGGTTGCAGTGCCACCTGGGGATGGAGAGGCTGTACCTGTTGCTCCAGTTCCGCCGAGAGTGGAGGTGCCTTTTGTAGCTAATGTGCCACCACCAGTGTTGTTAGCGGAAGAACCAGTGTTGCAGGTTAAAAAGTTTCTGAGATTGCAGCCACCTACTTATTCAGGAGGGCCGAATCCAGATACAGTTGAGCATTGGGTTCATGAAATTGAGAGAGTTTTTGCGACTATGAGGTGTCCGGCAGCGGATAGAGTGGTATTAGCTGCTTACCAGTTGAGAGGTTTGCCTGGAATGGTGGCGATTGAAGATGCAAACCACTTTTGCAGGCAGGACGGAAGAAGCTATCACTTGGCCGGAGTTTCTTGATGTATTTAATGATACATTCTTTCCGATCCAAGTGCAGCAAGTAAAAAGAGAGCAATTCCGAACTCTTCAGCAAGGTAACTCTTCAGTCTTAGAGTACTAGATGAGATTTATGGCACTTAGCCGTTATGCGCCATATGTGGTTTCAGATAATAATATGATGGTTGAGTATTTTATCAGAGGTTTGAGAGTGGAATTGCAGGATGCGATAGTACCTCTTATGTGTAAGACAGTGGAAGAAGCAGCGCAGAGGGCAGCTACTTTGGAAAGGTCTATCCGGACTCGTCAGACAGGTGAATCAGGTTCAGGTAGTTTCCGGCTACCGCAGCAGACAGTAGGTGCAAGCAAGGGCAAGGCACCAGCAGGACCTTCTTCATCTGGTTTCGGGAAATGGGGCCAGAAGTTAAAGCAAGCATTTAAAGGCAAAGGAAGAGGATGGGGAGGTCGTCAGCAGTTGCAGCAGGGCCGTGGTCCTGAGGTGGAGGAGTCGCAGCAGAGTACTGCCAGGCAGCCTATTGTTCCTCCAGGATATAGGTGTTATAATTGCAATCAGCCGGGACATTTGATCTGCAATTGTCCTATGCAAGAGAGTATGGGTATGGCAGAGGTGTGCAGCAGCAGCAGCCTCAGCAGTTCCAGCAGCCACAGGCAGGTCGTGGCAGAGGAGCACCGCAGCAGCGAGGAAGAGGCCGGGTTATAGCTATCACCCGAGCCCAGGCAGAGGCGTCAAATATGAAGGTATTTTACCTCTTTATGAATATTCAGCAAGAGTCTTATTTGATTCGGGTGCCTCTCATTCTTTTATTTCGAAGAATTTCTGGATTGCATAGCTCATCCTTTAGAAGAGAAGTCTTGTGAGTTAGTGGTGGAGGTTCCTTCAGGTGAGTTATTACTCACTTCGAGCTATATAGATGAAGCTCCTATTATGATTGAAGGGAACCAGATGTCGGGTCGGTTGTATGCCCTGCAGTTGTCAGATTATGATATCATTCTGGGTATGGATTGGCTTGAGATGTATGGAGCAATGTTAGATTGCAGAAAGAAAAGGATCAGATTTTGTCATCCTAATGGTGCAGTGTTTGAATATCAAGGTATGCCTTTTTATACCTCCAAGTTTTTAATTTCTGCAATTAAAGCTAGAAAGTTGATAAATGATGGGTGTGTGGCTTATTTAGCCTCGGTAAGTTTGGTAGAGGCCAATCAGCCAATGGAAGCAGTTCTCGTGGTTAGGGAATTTGCTGATGTTTTTTCTGGAAGATTTGCCTGGTTTAGCTCCACACAGAGAGGTGGACTTTTCTATTGAGTTGCTGCCAGGTACCATGTCGATTTCCAAAGCCCCATATCGGATGGCACCAGCAGAACTCAAAGAATTGAAAAGCAGTTAGAAGTTGTTGCAAAGGTTTTATTAGACCGAGTCATTCCCCGTGGGGAGCGCCGATTTTATTTGTGAAAAAGAAGATGGTAGTTTTCGGATGTGTATTGATTATAGAAAATTGAATGATGTGACCATTAAGAATAAGTACCCATTGCCGAGGATAGATGATTTATTTGATCAGTTGCAATCAGCAAAGTGTTTTCTAAGATAGATTTGAGGTCCGGGTACCATCAGTTGAGAATTAAAGAGGAGGATATAGATAAGACAGCGTTCAGAACCAGATATGGTCACTATGAGTTTGTGGTAATGCCTTTTGGGTTGACTAATGCTCCTGCAGGTTTTATGGATCTGATGGATAGAATTTTTCATCCATATTTAGATCAATTCATTGTGGTCTTTATTGATGATATTCTAATTTATTCAGCATCTGAAGAGGAGCATGCAGCTCATTTGAGGTTTACCTTGCAGTTGTTAAGAGATACCAGCTGTTTGCTAATTCAGTAAGTGTGAATTCTGGTTAAAGGAAATTCAGTTTTTGGGTCATGTTATTTCAGCCAAAGGAGTAGCAGTAGACCCGAGTAAAGTGGAAGCTGTGTCTAGATGGGAAGTGCCTAAGACAATAACCGAGATTAGAAGTTTTCTGGGGTTGGCAGGTTATTATAGGCGCTTTATTCAAGATTTTTCTAAAATTGCAGCACCTATGACTAGACTGACCAGAAAGGAGTGCCTTTTGTGTGGTCCGGTGAATGTCAGAGAAGTTTCATGGAATTGAAGAAAAGACTCACATCAGCACCTATATTGACATTGCCGGCAGGGAGTGGTGGTTTTGTGCTTATACTGATGCTTCAAGGAGAGGTCTTGGTGCAGTGCTTATGCAGCATGGTAAAGTGATAGCGTATGCATCCAGGCAATTGAAGCCAGCAGAGGAAAATTACCCCACTCATGATTATAATTGGCAGTTGTGTTTGCTTTGAAAATGTGGAGGCATTATCTGTATGGTGAGAGATTTGAAATTTTTACAGATCATAAAAGCTTGAAGTATATCTTCTCGCAGAAAGATTTGAATCTTCGCCAGCGTAGATGGATTGAATATTTGAAAGATTATGATTTCAGTTTGGCATACCATCCGGGTAAGGCCAATGTTGTAGCTGATGCCTTGAGCAGAAAGGCATATATGAATTGATGATGATTAAAGAATGGAAGTTGTATGAAGAAGTAGCGGAGAACTCCTTGTATGTGCCCAGCAGTCAGCGTCGGGCAATTTTAGCTGCCAGTGCAGTAGAGCCATCTTATATTGGCAGATCATTGAAGCTCAGAGAGCATATGCAGGTTTACCTGAAATTGTGAAAATGGAAGGAGTTTCTATTGATGATAATTGTGTAGTCGACTTCGGGGCAGATTGTTGTTCCTGCAGAGAGAGAGGTGAAGCAGCGAGTTCTGGAAGACGCTCATAAATCTAGGTACACTATTCATCTGGGTAGTACTAAAATGTACCATGATTTAAGGAAGCATTTTTGGTGGCCTCATATGAAGAAAGAAATAGCAAAATTTGTGGCAAGATGTGCTATCTGTCAACAGATTAAAGCAGAGCATCAGAAGCCTAGAGGTCTATTGCAACCGTTGCCTATTCCACAGTGGAAATGGGATGATATCGCAATGGACTTTGTGGCAGGTTTACCAAGGTCGAGTTCAGGGCATAATGGAATATGGGTGTTTGTTGATAGATTGACTAAGGTGTGCAGATTAGTGGCAGTAAGTATGTCTTGGACAGTGGACAGGTTGACAAATATTTATGTTGAAAGAAATGTTCCATGCATGGTATTCCGAAGACTATTGTATCTGATAGAGATCCAAGATTACTTCTGGTTTTTGGAGAAGTCTGCAGAAAGTGATTGGTTCTGAGTTGAGATATAGCTCCGCTTATCATCCCCAGACAGATGGTCAGACAGAGAGGACTATTCAGACATTGAAGATATATTGCGAGCTTGTTGTTTAGTTTGGGGAGGTAGTTGGGAGCATCATTTGGGAATGGTTGAGTTTGCCTACAATAATAGTTATCATACCATTCTTGGGATGGCACCGTATGAAGCTTTATATGGAAGGCTATGTAGAACCCCATTGAATTGGCATGAAGTGGGAGAAAGGCAATTAGTGGGTCCTGAATTGATTCAGCAAACCACTGAAGTAGTGAAGCTTATTAAAGAAAAATTACAGGCAGCTCAAAGTAGGCAGAAAAGTTATGCAGATGTGCGGAGGAGACCACTTCAGTTTGAGGTGGGAGATTTTGTCTTTCTGAGAGTTTCCCCCAGTAGAGGTATAATGAGGTTTGGCAAGTCTGGGAAGTTGAGTCCAAGGTATGTGGGACCTTTCCAGGTAATTGAAAGAATTGGGGAAGTGGCTTATAGGCTGGATTTGCCAGCTGATTTTGCAGATGTGCATGATATTTTCCATGTCTCCATGTTGAGAAAATGTATTGAAGATCCAGCTCAAATAATAGATATCAAGGTGGTGACCTGAGGCCGGACATGACTATGCCAGAGTATCCGGTACAGATCACAGATCGAAAGATAAAGAAGCTGAGGAATAAAGAAATTGAGCTAGTTAAAGTGAGATGGGAAAATAGGTTGGGTGGTGAGGATACCTGGGAGTTAGCCGCAGAAATGGCTAAAGGATATCCCTATCTGTTTGAATAAGTTTGAGTATTTCTTTTAGATGATAGTACTTGTAAAGGTATGTATGTATGAGTTGTTTAATTTTGAATTGTGTTATGAATTTCGAGGTCGAAATTTTCTTTTTAGATGATAGTAATGTAACGTCGCGTGCTTTTCGGATCCATGCGGATCATGTGTGTGTGGTTGTGGCGGCCGTTGTGAGGCCAGTGTGAGTTGGGTGTGTGGAATGCATGGTGTGATTGTGTGGCTTGAGCAGGTGAAGAGCAGGGTGGGTTCTGAAATTAAACAGAACCAGCTGCTGTTCTGTTGGAGTTGGCGGCCAGGGTGTGGCCGTTGACTATTGGCGTCCAGCTTAGTGGACGTTTATATAATGAGCTTAACGGCAGTAGATGTGGACGTTTAGGCTGGCGGTTGATGTTGGCGACAAGGGGGTTGGCGCCAACCTGTCATTTCAACAGGTTATAGGCTCACCCGAGGGCTGTTCTCTCAGTCTCTCTTCCTCTCTCCCCTCTTGCCCCAGCTTCCGCCCAGAGTTTCTGAAGCTTCCAACAGGTGCCGAGGAGTAGTTGGACGATCGTAAACGCGCGGCATCGCTGAATTACGTGAGGAAACATCGCGGCGTGGTGCAATTCGCGTGGGAGCTTGCGGAGGGCTCGCGTGAACTGGGGGATTGCAGGAGATTCTAACTGTTCTGAGGTAGGGACGAACTCTGGTAGCTCCGTAGTGTTGGCCCTTTTGGTACGGCAGCAAGCAAACCTAGAGGGGGGGTGAATCGGTTTTTCCTGAAATCTGAAATAGAATCTTAAACACAGAAAATAACACTTGAAGGTTGTGTGTAGTTTTAGTGTGATAAGATAGCAGTGCGGAAGCAAATAACAATCACACAAGGACACAGGAGATTTATCCTGGTTCGGCCCTTCCCACATGGAAGTCCTACGTCCAGTCCCCAAGCAAACTCTTGGGATTTCACTAACCAAGGGTACAGTCCCCCTTATGACCTTACAACACCCTGGATCCCCCACCAGGTCTTCTTCTCTTTCCCGGGCAAGAAGGCAGCCCACTTCTCTTACAGGTAAAGAAGCCAACCTCCTGGAACAAACCCCAGTGCGGTTCTGCTAGACACAAACCCCTAGCTGGGTTGACAACTGGTACAAACCCCAGTTGGTTCTGCTAGACACCAACCCCTAGCTGGGTTAACAACTGGTACAAACCCCAGTTAGGTTCTGCTAGACACCAACCCCTAGCTGGGTTAACAACTGTATACAGTCTACAGCTGGACACAGATCTTTCTTAGAAAGAACAGACTGAGAGACCTTACAAGATGAACACTCATGTAAGCTCACAGTCCCAACTATCCCCAGATATACAATGAGCTCGAGAGAAACAGAAAGAGAAAAAGAAGACAGAAGCTCGGAAGCTTGAATGCTTGAGACGCTTGATTGCTTCTTCTTGGCTCGGCTCTTTCTCTCTTTCCTTGAGTGTATGTGCGTGAAGGTGCTTCTCACAGATGTACACTCCTTCAAAGATATTCAAGAACGGCTCTTATGTTCTTCAGCAATGCTCCATCTTTTATATTGAGCAGCTTTAGAATAGATCCGTTGAAGAGATCCGTTGGAGTTCTAGCCGTTGCTCATCTCCTCTTCATTTGTCTTAATCAGACTCCGATGGTCTTCGATGTCTGTGAGCATAGAAGAGAGTGTTAGCATAAAAGAGTGTTTATGATAACGATGCATGGTACTGTGCTTCTGCTAACATACTGAAAATAGAGGTCATATTTTTTTGACAAGACTCTGAAATATCCATGCAGCTTTTTGTCAGAAGATATTTGACTTTTCATTTAAGCGCCAGGCATATTTGAAATATAAAGGCAATCTGTGTTTGAACAGAATCCATGAAGAAATCGTTATGAGCATGACTTATGAATTGTTATGTGAAGAGATAGTCGTTGCTCATTTATAAACAAATCGATGTGAACAAATCGTTGTGAGAGCAAGTCGTTGCGCTCACTTTATGAATCGTTATGAGATCGATTTCTTAACAAATCGTTGCGAACACTTATGAAATCGTTATGAGAACGACTTCTTATCAAATCAATACGCTCAAAGAAGAAATCGTTATGGCCACTTATCAAATCGTTATGGCATCGACTTCTTAGCAAATCGTTGCGGCGCTTGATACTTTGGCACTTTAAACAGAAATCGATGTATATTGATTAAACATCGATTTTATCATTTTAGTGCGCCATATATTGCATCAATGAAGACTTAGCATTTTGCTATGGGATTGATGCGACACAGATGAAATAAAATATTCATTATGTTATCATCATAAGTTTTGTTATCACCAAAATACAAGAACAAATAGAGAGTGGTTCAACAATCTCCCCCTTTTTGGTGATGACAAAATTTATGCGAATTTTCTGATAGGGATATCATGAAACGCTTTAAATCATGAAAACATGCAGAATTAAATCTTGAAACATGCAAGACATACAGAAAATTCATAGTGCATACATACTCTCCCCCTTTTTGTCACTAACCAAAAGGAAGGATCTTACCATGCATTTCTCTCCCCCTTAGAGAGAACTTCTTACCATAGAGGGGTTCAACAATGATTGACATAAATGAATAACTCCCCCTTAGTCTGTGCTCCCCCTGAGTGAGAGACTCCCTCTTAATGTGAGGCAAGTCTGATCTTGTTGCTCTTGACCTTTGACATGTTGTTTGTCAAGTCTTCAGGATTTTTATCTGCATACATCTTAACAGAAAACTTGCAAACACTGTTAGTAGCATTGTAGCTTACTGAAATAACAAACATAAATGTACATTAAAAATACAAAACTAAAACTAAAGGATGACTACTTCCTCTTCAGATTAGAATGAAGTGAAGAGTTGGTAGTCACCAATTGGATGTTTTTGAGCATCCTCTAACCATACCCATTTGAATGCCTTTTCCTTTTGTTCATCAAGAGTAGATAGGCATTTTCTTCTTTATGTTGAAGCTACCTGAGGAGTTGTTACAGAAGATGTCTCCTGAGAAGTTACTTGGATTTTATGAGCTTTATCCTCAGCTTTTTCATTGTCAGAAGCTTCTTCAGTGCTTATTTCCTCAGAGATGTCCTTTTCGAAAAGGATATGAGGCTCCCCCTCACTCTGAGGTTCCTCCTTTAACTCTTCTTCTTCAGGTGGAAGGATGACATCATGAGGTCCTTCCTGTTGCTCCTTTTGAATGGCGACAGTTGAAGATGATGGAGTTATAGCTTCCTGTCTTGTTTCTTTAAACACTTGAGCATCAGTAGGTATTTCGTCCGTGGTGGGTATTTCTTCATATGTGAGCTTCATTTTTCCCACATATCTTTAGCAGATATACATGCGATATTTTACTAAATTCCTTTTTAGATAAAGCACAACATAAATAATTTTTAGCTTAAAGTTTAGTGATAACTTTATCTTATCCGCTGCTGTGATAGTAGTAGTGTTTTCAGCAGGGATAAAAACAAAATCACCTACCTCAATTACCTGCCACAGATCAAGTCTGTGCCTCGAATGAAGCATTCCATCCTTATCTTCCAGTGTTGATAATCTTCTCCATCAAAAGATGAGGTCTGGTGACTGATTGTCCTTCAGCATATCCTTGAGCTGCCATGGATCTTTACTCTAAGATCGTTGGATCTTCTTTGAAAGTTCAGAGACCCGCTCTGATACCACTTGTTGGCCCTTTTGGTACGGCAGCAAGCCAACCTAGAGGGGGGGTGAATCGGTTTTTTCTGAAATCTGAAATAGAATCTTAAACACAGAAAATAACACTTGAGGTTTGGTTAGTTTAGTGTGATAAAGAGTAGCAGTGCGGAAGCAAATAACAATCACACAAGGACACAGGAGATTTATCCTGGTTCGGCCCTTCCCACATGGAAGTCCTACGTCCAGTCCCCAAGCAAACTCTTGGATTTCACTAACCAAGGGTACAGTCCCCCTTATGGACCTTACAACACCCTGGATCCCCCACCAGTCTTCTTCTCTTTCCCGGGCAGAAGGCAGCCCACTTCTCTTACAGGTAAAGAAGCCAACCTCCTGGAACAAACCCCAGTGCGGTTCTGCTAGACACAAACCCCTAGCTGGGTTGACAACTGGTACAAACCCCAGTTAGTTCTGCTAGACACCAACCCCTAGCTGGGTTAACAACTGGTACAAACCCCAGTTAGGTTCTGCTAGACACCAACCCCTAGCTGGGTTAACACTGTATACAGTCCTACATCTGGACACAGATCTTTCTTAGAAGATCAGACTGAGAGACCTTACAAGATGAACACTCATGTAAAGCTCACAGTCCCAAACTCTCCCCAGATATACAATGAGCTCGGAGAGAAACAGAAGAGAGAAAAGAAGACAGAAAGCTCGGAAGCTTGAATGCTTGAGACGCTTGATTGCTTCTTCTTGGCTCGGGCTCTTTCTCTCTTTCCTTGAGTGTATGTGGCGTGAAGGTGCTTCTCACAGATGTACACTCCTTCAAAGATATTCAAGAAACGGCTCTTATGTTCTTCAGCAATGCTCCATCTTTTATATTGAGCAGCTTTAGAATAGATCCGTTGAAGAGATCCGTTGGAGTTCTAGCCGTTGCTCATCTCCTCTTCATTTGTCTTAATCAGACTCCGATGGTCTTCGATGTCTGTGAGCATAGAAGAGAGTGTTAGCATAAAAGAGTGTTTATGATAAACGATGCATGGTACTGTGCTTCTGCTAACATACTGAAAATAGAGGTCATATTTTTTTGACAAGACTCTGAAATATCCATGCAGCTTTTTGTCAGAAGATATTTGACTTTTCATTTAAGCGCCAGGCATATTTGAAATATAAAGGCAATCTGTGTTTGAACAGAATCCATGAAGAAATCGTTATGAGCATGACTTATGAAATTGTTATGTGAAGAGTCGTTGCTCATTTATAAACAAATCGATGTGAACAAATCGTTGTGAGAGCAAGTCGTTGCGCTCACTTATAGAATCGTTATGAGATCGATTCTTAACAAATCGTTGCGAACACTTATGAAATCGTTATGAGAACGACTTCTTATCAATCAATACGCTCAAAGAAGAAATCGTTATGGCCACTTATCAAATCGTTATGGCATCGACTTCTTAGCAAATCGTTGCGGCGCTTGATACTTTGGCACTTTAAACAGAAATCGATGTATATTGATTAAACATCGATTTTATCATTTTAGTGCGCCATATATTGCATCAATGAAAGACTTAGCATTTTGCTATGGGATTGATGCGACACAGATGAATAAAAATATCATTATGTTATCATCATAAGTTTTGTTATCACCAAAATACAAGACAAATAGAGAGTGGTTCAACAATCTCCCCCTTTTTGGTGATGACAAAATTTATGCGAATTTTCTGATAGGGATAATCATGAAACGCTTTAAATCATGAAAACATGCAGAATTAAATCTTGAAACATGCCGAGACATACAGAAAATTCATAGTGCATACATACTCTCCCCCTTTTTGTCACTAACCAAAAAGGAAGGATCTTACCATGCATTTCTCTCCCCCTTAGAGAGAACTTCTTACCATAGAGGGGTTCAACATGATTGACATAAATGAATAACTCCCCCTTAGTCTGTGCTCCCCCTGAGTGAGAGACTCCCTCTTAATGTGAGGCAAGTCTGATCTTGTTGCTCTTGACCTTTGACATGTTGTTTGTCAAGTCTTCAGGATTTTTATCTGCATACATCTTAACAGAAAACTTGCAAACACTGTTAGTAGCATTGTAGCTTACTGAATATAACAACAATAATGTACATTAAAAATACAAAACTAAAACTAAAGGATGACTACTTCCTCTTCAGATTAGAATGAAGTGAAGAGTTGGTAGTCACCAATTGGATGTTTTTGAGCATCCTCTAACCATACCCATTTGAATGCCTTTTCCTTTTGTTCATCAAGAGTAGATAGGCATTTTCTTCTTTAATGTTGAAGCTACCTGAGGAGTTGTTTACAGAAGATGTCTCCTGAGAAGTTACTTGGATTTTATGAGCTTTATCCTCAGCTTTTTCATTGTCAGAAGCTTCTTCAGTGCTTATTTCCTCAGAGATGTCCTTTTCGAAAAGGATATGAGGCTCCCCCTCACTCTGAGGTTCCTCCTTTAACTCTTCTTCTTCAGGTGGAAGGATGACATCATGAGGTCCTTCCTGTTGCTCCTTTTGAATGGCGACAGTTGAAGATGATGGAGTTATAGCTTCCTGTCTTGTTTCTTTAAACACTTGAGCATCAGTAGGTATTTCGTCCGTGGTGGGTATTTCTTCATATGTGAGCTTCAATTTTTCCCACATATCTTTAGCAGATATACATGCAGATATTTTACTAATTCCTTTTTAGATAAAGCACAACATAAATAATTTTTAGCTTTAAAGTTTAGTGATAACTTATCTTATCCGCTGCTGTGATAGTAGTAGTGTTTTCAGCAGGGATAAAAACAAAATCACCTACCTCAATTACCTGCCACAGATCAAAGTCTGTGCCTCGAATGAAGCATTCCATCCTTATCTTCCAGTGTTGATAATCTTCTCCATCAAAGAATGGAGGTCTGGTGACTGATTGTCCTTCAGCATATCCTTGAGCTGCCATGGATCTTTACTCTAAGATCGTTGGATCTTCTTTGAAAGTTCAGAGACCCGCTCTGATACCACTTGTTGGCCCTTTTGGTACGGCAGCAAGCAAACCTAGAGGGGGGGTGAATCGGTTTTTCTGAAATCTGAAATAGAATCTTAAACACAGAAAATAACACTTGAAGGTTTGGTTAGTTTAGTGTGATAAAGAGTAGCAGTGCGGAAGCAAATAAACAATCACACAAGGACACAGGAGATTTATCCTGGTTCGGCCCTTCCCACATGGAAGTCCTACGTCCAGTCCCCAAGCAAACTCTTGGGATTTCACTAACCAAGGGTACAGTCCCCCTTATGGACCTTACAACACCCTGGATCCCCCACCAGGTCTTCTTCTCTTTCCCGGGCAAGAAGGCAGCCCACTTCTCTTACAGGTAAAGAAGCCAACCTCCTGGAACAAACCCCAGTGCGGTTCTGCTAGACACCAACCCCTAGCTGGGTTGACAACTGGTACAAACCCCAGTTAGGTTCTGCTAGACACCAACCCCTAGCTGGGTTAACAACTGGTACAAACCCCAGTTAGGTTCTGCTAGACACCAACCCCTAGCTGGGTTACAACTGTATACAGTCCTACATCTGGACACAGATCTTTCTTAGAAAGATCAGACTGAGAGACCTTACAAGATGAACACTCATGTAAAGCTCACAGTCCCAAACTCTCCCCAGATATACAATGAGCTCGGAGAGAAACAAAGAGAGAAAAGAAGACAGAAAGCTCGGAAGCTTGAATGCTTGAGACGCTTGATTGCTTCTTCTTGGCTCGGGCTCTTTCTCTCTTTCCTTGAGTGTATGTGGCGTGAAGGTGCTTCTCACAGATGTACACTCCTTCAAAGATATTCAAGAAACGGCTCTTATGTTCTTCAGCAATGCTCCATCTTTTATATTGAGCAGCTTTAGAATAGATCCGTTGAAGAGATCCGTTGGAGTTCTAGCCGTTGCTCATCTCCTCTTCATTTGTCTTAATCAGACTCCGATGGTCTTCGATGTCTGTGAGCATAGAAGAGAGTGTTAGCATAAAAGAGTGTTTATGATAAACGATGCATGTACTGTGCTTCTGCTAACATACTGAAAATAGAGGTCATATTTTTTTGACAAGACTCTGAAATATCCATGCAGCTTTTTGTCAGAAGATATTTGACTTTTCATTTAAGCGCCAGGCATATTTGAAATATAAAGGCAATCTGTGTTTGAACAGAATCCATGAAGAAATCGTTATGAGCATGACTTATGAAATTGTTATGTGAAGAGTCGTTGCTCATTTATAAACAATCGATGTGAACAATCGTTGTGAGAGCAAGTCGTTGCGCTCACTTATAGATCGTTATGAGATCGATTTCTTAACAAATCGTTGCGAACACTTATGAAATCGTTATGAGAACGACTTCTTATCAAATCATACGCTCAAAGAAGAAATCGTTATGGCCACTTATCAAATCGTTATGGCATCGACTTCTTAGCAAATCGTTGCGGCGCTTGATACTTTGGCACTTTAAACAGAAATCGATGTATATTGATTAAACATCGATTTTATCATTTTAGTGCGCCATATATTGCATCAATGAAAGACTTAGCATTTTGCTATGGGATTGATGCGACACAGATGAAACAAAAATATTCATTATGTTATCATCATAAGTTTTGTTATCACCAAAATACAAGAACAAATAGAGAGTGGTTCAACACGTAGAAACATTAAAACACATCATAATCACTTGAACCAGCATGATAATCCATGTTTGGATAGAGTTGCACCAAGCGGGATAATGGGTGGTTTGAGTAGTTTATTGTACGAATCATGTTATAACGGGTTGTATTGGGTTCTAGCATGCTAGAGGAATCGCATTTGCATGTTTTTCAGTAGTTAGAACAGTTAGAAAACCCGCAGGGCCGGATTAGGGTTTCTGCAGGGTTTATGGCCGGAGAACTTGGCGTCAACATCGCTTGCCGCCAAGATTCTCAGCCAGGAGGTTAACGGTCAGGAACCTTGCCGTTGACTCCCTGTAAGGGGCAATCGATGTGGCCGCCTACTTCTATATGAGCAGAAATGACTAAGTACAATAATTATCGATAATGCATGTGTGTTGACGCTTGAGGTGCACTGAGTGCACTTGGTTCTCGTGTTTAGCATACAAGGTATGCTATTAGTTGTTTACTTCGGTGACTGAGCGTTGTGTACGCGAGTCAGTTAGGTTCACGTGTAGTGGACCAGTGGTTACTTGTGGTTTACGTGAGGTTTTCACGTGGTTTGTGTGTGACGTGCACGTGGTTCTGTGTACGTGGCGAGTAGTACGACGCCTACCGTGGTTACCTCTCCAGTTGGGTGCCCCAGGTTCTTTGTGAGCCAGGCTGTTAGCTCGGGGCTTTGTCCCGATACTTATGCTGTACCGTCGAGGTCTGTGTCGTCTGACCTGGACACCCTCACTCTTGTGTTAGAGTTGTACGTCCGGCTGAGGGAAAGACGACAATGGGACAGTGACACTTGTGTTTGTTTTTAGTCACTTGTAGCGCACTCGTAGTTGGGGGTACGGACACCAGTAGTCGACACTGGTCCCCAGCTAGTCCTTTTCGAGTGCCTCACTCTAGCGATCCCAGGCCAGGGTCTCTGGAGGTGCCAGGCATGGGCCTGTGACCGTGTGGTCTGCAGGTTGTGGTGTTTAGTTGGTCTCCACAGTTGCTTGACCTTTTTACGTGGAGCGGCAGCTGGACCTTTCGTCCGTGGCTGCGAGACTGAGAGGTAGACCTGTGTTAGTTGTCCGAGTCAGTTTCTGGTGTCGCGAACCAGTTCACGTGGCTCGTGTTGGCTGTCTCTATATTAGCTTGTACACCTGTACTGGTTTGCCGTTTAATTATTACTGTTGTTTCTCGTAGTCGGCAGACGGTGAGTACTTTTACAGCTTTACTTACCTGCTTAGCTGTTATAATAATTGTTGATGTTGTTTACTATTCGTACTCGTGGTGTTTGTTTCGCTCGGTTTTGGGGGAGTTCCCTACTGAGCCAGTGACTAGAGAGGCTCACCCCTACCCCCACAGGTGAGAGCGAGGAGGACGTTTCTCGTCCGACGTCCAGTTCCGGGCCGCGTCGTAGCGGTGCAGGGTCAGCACCTCCAGCAGAGTAGTTTCAGCAGTGTAGTTTTGTAGTTGTTTACTTTCTTCAGTTGTACCTCGGGGTATGCCCCAGGCTCTTGTAGCTTCTTTTCAGCTTTTGTGAAAATTTGGCTATGTAAACTTGTGAAATATATATAAAATGTGGTGTGTTCCTTTATGTTTACACGGACTGTGGTTTGGTATCCCTTGCGAGGCTTCGGCCCGTTCGCGGGAGGCGAACTCGGATCAAGTACGTTATCAGTTTAACGGGCTTGACCGAGGCGATCCGCCACAAGGAGCTTGTTGATTTCTTTTCCCATTTGCTTTTAATTCAGTCTTTTAGATAGAAGAGAGGAGTGAAATTTGTAGTGAGACTTTGATGTACTCTTTGTGCATGTACAGAGATTTCTTTCTTGTTGGCATGTAATAATTGGTCTCTTTTTTTGGTTTGTGTGGTTTGAGAATTAGCTTATAGTATCATCTTATATTTTCTTAGTTAAATTTTATTTCATTTAATTCAAAAAACCAAATAAAAATTAAAAAAAAATCTAAATCTTAAAAATTTCCAAATCGCTCTTTCATGTTAGCCGTTTATTTGTAAATAAAAATTTCATTTCTCAAGATTAGAATCCCGTGTTTTAGGACATTCATCATCTTAATTGTCATTTGAATTCCATTTCTTTCTTGCATTGAAGAGTGCGGGGGAAAGGTAAGACTTCCATCGCTCTTCATACATTAGACTTAGCATTAGACAACATCTTGTTTAAAATTTGATATGTGCACTTCACATTTGAAAATGGGACTACTTAAGGGCTTCACCCATTAAAAATAAAAAGATATGGTGAGGGATTTCATCACCCTTTCCTTGCCCAAAAAAAATCACAAAAAATTTCACATTCTTGCATTGTCCTAAACATTCATAAAAATCAGTAGACTTGGCCCTAGGGTTCATAATTAGATTTATCCTTTCTTGAATTCAAAACTTCTCTTTAAGTCTGGTGACTAGGATTAGAGGTTAAAAAGCTTATGCTTAAGTGAGTTAGAGGTTATTTAATTGGGTCCTTGAGAAAGCAAGGGGGGCCTCCCTCTACTCCACCTCTTACTTGGCCGGTACAAAAAGAGTTAGGATTGGACTTAAGCAAGCATAAATCTGATTTTGAGAAAATTAACATAAGTCCAAGGAACACTTAGAGTTTAGGATAATTTGTTTTGAAAGTGTGTGATTGTTTGTGTTTGTCATAAAAATTCAAAAATCAATAAAAATCTAAAAAAATTCAAAAATCATAAATAGAGGGCTTTTTCATCTGTGCATGCTTGGTAGACGATCCTTGAACATAGATTTGGCCCAACCTATAGACAAGATTGAAAGATTCTTTCATAGGATGGCCAACGAAGATCAAAACCAAATTACTAGGAATATGGAGGAGGTTGCACCCAGACAGATGAAGGAGTACTTTATTCCTTCTAACTATCAACCTGCTACTTGCATCAGACCGAAAATTCTGGAAAATCATTTTGAGATCAAGCCTGGAACCATTCAGATGTTGCCATCTTTATATGGCAATCCCAATGAAGACCCTTATAGGCATATAGATGAGTTCCTAGAGATTTGTTCCACTGTAAGGATCCAAAACTTCACTGAAAATGCCTTAAGATTGACCCTATTTCCATTCTCTTTGAAAGACAAGGCCAAATATTGGTTAGGAACAATAGGGAGAACATTACAACATGGCCAGAAATACAGCAGGAGTTTTTGAAAAAATTTACCCCATTGGCCGCACCAATTCAATGAGAAGAGCAATAACTGGATTCTCCCAACATCCGGGAGAGTTAATGCATGAATCGTGGGAGAGATTGAAGGAGTTTCTTAGAAAATGTCCCCATCATGGTCTGTCGAGGTGGCAAATAGTCCAAGCATTTTACAAAGGACTAACTGAATCAAATAGGCAAATGGTTGATGCCTCATGTGGAGGAGCATTCATGACTAAGAGCGAGGATGAGGCATATAATCTGCTTGAAACATTGAGTGAGAACTCTATCAATCATGCCTCACTCCACTCTTATGAGAGAGCACTAGGACCTATAAAGAAGGCAGGGATGTATGAATTAAGAGAGAGAGGAGAAGCAGATTCTAGGGTAGAAGACCTATTAGCTAGACTTGACCAGAGATTGGAGCAGAAGTTGGAACAAAATTTTGATCAATTACTATCTTTGACTGGGCATGCCACACCCAAATTTTCTCAACCACCTGAAACTTGCGCTATGTGTGCTAGCCCAGCCCACTCTACCAATGCTTGTCCCACAACTACCCAATTACCCCTTTTCATTCAAGAACAAGTCCAAGCCGCCCAAGGTTTTCACAAACCCTCTCATGATCCATATTCCAACACATACAACCCTGGTTGGAGAAATCACGCGAATTTTTCTTGGAAAATTCAATCTGAACAAGTGTCTCAACCTTCTTTTAAGCAATCCATGTATGGTCAATCCTATCCCAATCAAAATCTGGGATTTGTCCAATCTTCTTACTCTAAACCTCCACAAGTCTAAGGAAATCAAAATCAATTTGCTCATACAAATTTCCAACAAACTTCATATAATCAACCACCACCTCCTCAGCCTAACTGGGATGACAAAATGAATCAACTCCAAAACATGATGGCGACTCTATGCCAAACTGTGCAAGAACAACAAACTCAATATCAAACTCAAAATCAAAATTTTCAATAAAATTTGGCAAGGATAGAGTCTCAAATTGCTGATGCATGTCAAAGGAGGGAAGCAGGGCAATTGCCAAGACAAGCTGTAGCAAACCCAAGAAACAACCCTCCTGGATTCTATCAGAACCAGCAATACCATCAAACTCAGGGGTATAGACCACCTGTTAGACCAAATGCCCCCCCACCACAAAACCAACAACAAGCTTTTGTCCAGAACATTCCAGCACCACAAATTCAGAATCAACCTTTACAACAGGATCATCCTCCTGTCCAAGCTAGGGGCCCCCAAGTGGAAAATGTCAAAACTGTGTCAACTTAAGAAGTGGAAAATTCTTGATAAATCCTCACCCACACATGTCAACATTGAATGAGGATAAAGAAAATGAAATTGAAGAAGATGCTGAAAAAAAAAAATCTGGGAAAAGTGAAAATTACTGAAGAACCTCTAGACAAAATCAAAGTGAATGAAGACCCAAGCTGTTACATTCCAAGAGTTCCTTTTCCTGAAACTTTAAAGCCAAAATCCAAAAACAAACCAACTGGCAATGAAGAACTCTTGGAGCTTTTTAAGCAAGTGCACATCAACATTCCTCTTCTTGATGCTATCAAGCATGTTCCTGCTTATGCCAAATTCCTAAAAGAAATGTGCACTCCAAAAAGTGAAATGAGAAATAAAACTAAAACAATCATTCTTCCCGAAACTGTGAGTGCCATTATCTTAAATCAACTCCCTAAAAAGCTCAAAGATCCAGGCACTCCACTAATTTCTTGCACCATCGGTGGAGTCACTTTTGAAAGCAGTCTTGTGGATTTGGGAGCCAGTGTCAATCTCCTACCTTTTGCTATTTTCTAGAAATTCAATTTAGGAGAATTGAAACCCACTTCTGTTGTCCTTCAACTAGCTGATCATTTGGTCACCACTCCTAAAGGCTTAGTTGAGGACGTTATTGTGAAAATTAATGATTGTTACTTCCCTGCGGATTTCATCATTCTGGACATGAACACTCCTCAAGATTTAACTCAGTCCACCATCATCCTTGGTAGACCTTTTTGGGCCACAGCTAGATCTAACATTAATTGTGCTACCGGGATGATGAATATATCATTTAGGGATGAGCGGGTTAGTATCAATATTTTTAAGGCATCTGGGCACCATGATCAAGGAGAGAGTTGTCTAGTGGTAGACTCCTTGGAGGAATCTTGTGAGGAAGAAACAATAGACCAACCCTGTGCTCTAGGGTTTAAGGGAGAGAATAAGATAAAGCAAAAGTCAAAGATCTATAAAGCCAAAGTCAAAGCATTCCATGATAAACACATTCATAGAAAAAATTTTCAAGTGCATGATAAGGTCTGGCTATTCAATTCTAGGCTTCGTCTATTTTCGGGAAAATTGAAGTCCCGATGGGATGGTCCTTACACTGTTGTCAAAGTTTATGACAATGTGTTGTCATCATTCTTGACCCTAAAACTGGACAATCATTCACTGTTAATGGGCAGAGGTTAAAACATTTCTTTGAAAACCCCTATCTTCTTTAAAAATGGATTATACCAAGCTAGCTGAGCCAAATGAAGCCTAATGGCGTCCGGCTGAAGACGGTAAACTTAGCGCTTCTTGGGAGGCAACCCAAGTGTACAGATTTCCTTCATCAAGTAATTCTTTGTCCTACTTTCTTTTCCTGTAAATAAGTAGGGGGGAGAGGTAGAATAAGCATGCATACATACTCTCCATCTTAACTAATGCTTTGTTTTCTTTCTTTCTATTTAGCTTGTATATATGCAAATAAAAATTTCATAATGTTTCATCTTTGAATAAAGTGTTTGGCATTGCAAAACATAGACTATGTGTCTGATTTTTAACCATTAAAACTTTGAAGTTGTCACACTACTTTACAAAAATCCATGTTAGGTAGCCTCTAGTAAAGGATTACATGTACTTCTTGTCTACCTTATGTAAGGATTTATGGCAAGAGGTTTTCATACACACACTACATAGCCATTTAGACTAGCTGAACCTGAATGAAACAAATTTGTTAAGGTTAGTAGGAGAGAGGTGATTAGTTTTCTCCCTTCCCTCTAAGTGAATTACGAAGGAAGTGAAGGCATGTAGTCAAGGAACCTGACTGTTCATCCTTCCGTAAAGAGGAAAAGAAAAGAAAAAGCAAAAGAAAAAAATCATCCATGAAAAATGCCCCAGATCTGAGTAAAGTTGGACTCTCTACTCTTGAAAAGTGATGGGTTGTGCAGCATTATGGATGAAAAAGAAAAAATTTCTGAGTGCACAAAGTGCAAATAAAGAGGCAAAGTCCTCAGCTCAGAACAAAATAATCCTCAAGAAAGATGGGCAAAATGGAACTGCGAGAAACAACCTGACTGAGCAATGATCTTATTCCACAATTCTTTTTTTCTCCCTCGAATTAATCTAATCTCAAGTACTAGCTGAGGCAGAGGAGCTCCAAGAGGGCTGATGCGAACTCTTAAGTGAGCTATAAATTGTGCACTAATTTCTTGCCATAAACCTTTACAATTAGGAAAACATCTCTCTACATTAATCTTTTACATGATGGCTATTTACCATGAGACATTGTATCTTCTAGTCCTACAGGGAGTAAATTTCATTGCTAAGGGACTAGCAATGTTCAAGTAGGGGGGAGTGACAACATCATAATTTTTTGTGTTAAATTTCATACATCTAGTTAAATCTAGACATCTTTTGTCTATAAATAATGTGCGATTTGATTTTAATTTGCATTTCATCCATGAATAAATTTTTGAACATATTAGGTTAGAATACACATGATTAAATTTTCATTCAATAAGTAATCTCTTACAGATTGACAAATCAGTTTCATTTTGAAAAATAAAAATTTTATGTAAATAGATATTGTACATAAATAATGTTGTCGTAATAAATTTTGTTGTAAATATCTTTTTAATAGTAAATAAATATAACTTTGTAAAATTTTAAATAACCTTTTACACTCCTAAACTCACACATTTCATTTAAAATCTGTTTCTTTCCCAACAGCGCGAAGGAAGCATCTGGAAGTAGATTTGGGGGCTTGCTTTATGAAAGCTCTGGCTCGCGAAAGAAGCATCTGGAGGGTGTGAGCAGCTGTGTGAAGTTGTTGTGCTATGTGTGAAGGATGCGGCTGGGAGCATGGCGGAGCCCTAAGGCTGAGGCATGCAGAGCAAGGGCGCGATGGTGCTGCAGAGATGGGCCCTGCACCGGGCTAGCCATCCATGGCTGGGCAGTACTGAGGCGGCCCAGCTGTGCACTGGCAATGGAAGCTGGGAAGGCGGGCTGGCCCTGGTTCATGTGCGGCGCGCCCCAGGTAGTGCAGACCTGTGCCAGGTGGAGTGCTCCGGAGCTGGTTCGGGCTGATGTGCGCGGCAGGGCTAGAAGCAACTGGATCCAGTGCGGACCAGGGGAGCGCTAGAGGCGCAGCGGCCTGGGGTGTGGCCGGCGGTGCAAAGAAGCGGAACTGGCTGGGGCGCGGCAGCCCAGGCTGGTTGGTGATCCGGCGTGCGTGCAGAGCTGGCGCGGCCAGGTCGTGCTGAGGTGGATCCGTGCGGAGCTGGCGCTTCGAATCAGAAGGCCCGGGAGCCTATAAAAGGACCCCAAGGTCCTCATCTCTAGGGGATGGTTCAATTTTTAGGGAATTTTTAGTTTCTTTCCATCCTTCTGTAAGAGATTGGGGGTTCGATTTCTTTAGGTTTTCTTAGTTTTTTTTTCTTTCCTGTTCTTCTATACTCAGCATGAGAGGGAGACGAGGGATTTTTTTTTTCTGATTTTTAATTGTTCTTCTGTTCTTCCAGTTCAAAGTTACCAGTAGGAATGTTTAGAAAATTGTTCTTCCAATTTTACTTCTGAAATTTCTCTTTTCTGTAGAGCATGTGGAAGGGGGACGAGTTCCTCCAGTTCAGAATTTTAGGGAGATTTTGTTTTAGTTTAATTGTTGGATGAGGAGAACGATCTAGCGACAGTTGCTTAGTCCAAATTTTTCTGTGTTGAGCTCTTCCATTTCTTATGTGGCGATTTCTGCTTTCTTCTGTTGGTTGTCCGAGAGTTCTACTGTGATAGTTTGAGGGCTATGAGAGATTTCGATCCCGTTTAATTTCTCAGTTCTTCTGTTTGGAGTTTTTCAAATTTCTTCTTCTGTGTGAATTTTTTCCATTTCGCATGTGCTGGAGAGCTATGCTGTGAGAATTGGAGTTTAGTTGGAGGCTTCAGATGGTTGGACAGGGAAATTGTTTCATATTTCTTCTGTGTACTGCAAGCTGTTGTGAGGAGGATGATGGCTGGCATCTTCTTCTGTGATCAGATCCAAAGTTCGACTGCAATTTGTTTCCATTTTTTCTTGTTGTGTTCATCTTGAGTATTTCTTTGAGCTCTGCAAATCAAGGAGTTTTTATTGCTTTTGTTCTTCTGTTCTGGGAGGACTGTGAGAGCTGTGAGGTTGGTGTGGAGAGATCGATTTAGTGGTGTTGTTTATCTTTAATGTTCATTTCTTCTGTATTTAGAACAGATAGATCTAGTGTGTTGCATTTTTAAATTCTGTTTTGTTTAAAATTCGATCCATCGCATTTGTTTAATTCCTTCTGTCCTTGCTTTAATGGTTGAGCATTGATAGATATTCGACATTTGTAAGGGGATCAGATCCAAAGTTTTGGCATTACAGTTTAATGTCTTTTATTGTTTCTTAATCTAGAATTTATTATAGCGTGTTCCCATTTTGTTCTTCATCTTATAGTTCGTAGTGTTTTTAGATTGGTGTTGTTCATAGAATTGATTCTATTACAATGTTATTTTGGTGAAAAGAGATTTCAAGTCAAAGTAGTTTAATTCAAGCTTTATTCTGCCTCTCTATGCATATGACCTATTCTCACCACTGTATTAGTTCATCTTTGCAATTTTATTTTTGTGAGACAGTTTAGAGGAAGTGTGCATATTGACTTGTGCACGGAACTCTGGACAACAAAAATGCATAGTCAACAATGTCGTGCGTTCAGTGACGTCCGTGTGGTGCTTGGAGCGAGGAGTAGGTAGCCATTCCAATGTGAAGGCCCCAACTGGTCGGCTCTACTCATTGAGGTAGGGACCCCTTGTCTTCCTCTCATTCTAGCATGCTCCCCTCCCCCGTGAGATCCTTGTTTCTTCATGGTATTGGGGCTGTGGGGCGTGAGATCCATGCACGTCATTGGAGAGGTTTCCTTTGAGTGTAGATCTCCATGTATAATGGATGATTCGTGGGGTTTGAGGGTAGTTTGCCTATTTATATGCTTTCTTATGTGTTTCCTTTTCTCCCCTCCTCCGAATGGTGTGATTTGTTCCAGTTTTGGGGTGGTCCTTGGGGGGACTGTATCCGAACCCTTCTCGACTGAGATCGCGATTGGCCTGAGGGTCGCGATGATGTCGCGGCGCCCATGCCCGCCGCGACAATCGAAACTGCCGCGGCGGGCATGGCGTCGTGACATCATCGCGACTACCAGGGGCGTCGCGACATCGTCGCAGCCGGCCTTGACATTGCGAAAGTGTCGCAACATCCAGGGGCATCGTGACAGTATCAGATACAAGTAAGTTCTTACAAAGTCTGTTTCTCGTGGCGTCTTTGTCGTTCTCGATTCTTTATGTGCCCCTGGCACTAATGCTAGTTCCTAGTACTGTCCTACACTAGTCGTTCGCCTGGTGCTAGACACCTGAGGGCTTGTCCCGTGAGAGGTTGTTACCATTTACCTGGACCCCCATCCCCATGTGCCCGTTGAGGGAGTGCTCCAGGCGACGGGCATGCTCGAGTCACGAACTCTGGAGCGGAGGGGAAAACGGTGGTTAGGACAACGACGTTGAGTCGTTTACAGAGCTCTCTTGGTTGGTCTGCGATGCCAAGGTCGCTTGGAGTTTTTCCCAGCATAGGCTAGTCAGTCCTTCTTCTCACTGCCTCGCTCTTTGTGGCCCCAGAACCACCTAGAGAGGCCAGATGTGGGACTGTAGTTCGGCCAGACTACGGCGGTTACTGTTGTGGTTACTTGTGTTCCTGCCCCCACTCTGACGAGACGTGGAGGTCTGGACTTGGGTTGAGGATAAGACATCAATGGACGCTCCCAATCGGTTGACTAGTGGTAGTGGTTTCCGTGGCTAGTGTCTCTTGTCTCGGCAGGGTTCTTCTATTTGTGTTGCTAGCCGTGTGGTGGTCATGACGTGCAGGTCGTATGCAGTTCTGACCACGGTGTCTTTCTGTACCATTACTAGTTAGTCAGCTTTGCTTCCGCACTTTCTTGTGTAGTTTAGAATATATATAACTGCTATCATTTACTTTGATTATATATATTTTTTCTCTCCGGTTAGAGTCAGTAGGAGATTGGTAGTCCCTACTGAGCTTCTGTTGTGAAGCTCATCCCTTCTTTTCCAGGTGAGACTTCTCAGCAGCGGTAGGGCGAAGGAGGCAGGGCGGTAGTCGTCATCCCTGTAGCTAGCAGTGGTTTCCCCCTTCAGTTGTACTTCACCCTCGGGGTATGCCCCTAAGGGCTCTGTTCTTCCCTTCTTTACTTGTACTCGTTGTGTATTAACACTGTACTTAGAGCGATATGTTGTGGTCTCACTCTTCCTTCCGCTTCCGCGTGTGTGCTCCTAGTTCAGTAGGTGACATTTATTTCCTTTACATATTCTGTTAGACTTGAGTTACCGGGTACCCGGATCCAAGGCCGGCGACCGCAAAAATCGGGTCCTCAGCTTGGGCCGAGGGTCAGGTTCTCAGGGTCATTACAGTTGGTATCAGAGCGAGAGTCTAACAGGACCTGTAGCGGATTTAAATTGCAACCGAAGAGTCCCAATAGTAGTACAAGTACACTGCTAGCCCCAAGTTAGTGTCGTTAACCTTGTTGGTTGTGTGTCGTGCAGGATATGGCTCCGCGTAGGCGTAGGCAAACTAGAGAGATGATGAAGCAGCAGGGAGAGTTGGATATGTCAGCGCTAGGTCAGGTTCAGGAGGATGTGTCAGCGGAGGAGTCTGTGAAACAGCCTTAGGAGGCAGCGGGCGAGCAGCAGCAGCAGTGGTACCAGCCCCCACTACAGCGGTATGGGGATTGGTTCCCCATGGCCGAGCAGTTCTTCAGGGCCATGCTTCAGGGGACATGGAAGCCAAGGTAGACGACACTGGGAGGTCAACCACCAGTACCTCCCCTAGCAGTACTAGAGTAGCAGGAAAATCCATAGGTGGAGTAGCCAGAAGTTCAGAAGGCATTGGGTACTGGGAGTACCTGAGCCGAAAAGAGGAGGATGGTAGTGACTGAGGATAGGACTGCCCTCTTGAAGAGATTCTTGCGTCTTCGACCACCGACGTTCTTCAGCAACTACGACCCAGATAGGTTTGAGAGTTGAACTCACGAGTTGGAGCGTACATTCAAGACCATGGAGTGCATCGAGGAGGATCAAGTGAGATTGGCAATGTATCAGCTCAAGGGACCAGCCCATGAGTGGTGGAGAGCTCAGAGGCAGACACACTTCCCAAGGCAGCAATTGGAGCAAATTTCTTGGCAGTGGTTCTTGGAGGTCTTTCACGGCAAGTACTTTCCTAACTATGTTCGACGTGAGAGACGAGATCAGTTTCACGAGTTAGCTCAAGATGATATGACAGTTGCTCAGTATCATCAGAGGTTCGTCCGGTTGTTGAGGCATATTCCCCATGTCGCTAGTAGTGAGCAGGCTTGTCACACCCCGACGCGGAATATCGAAGCATGAAGTCAGTTGCAAGAAAAAGGTATAGAGCGAATACTAGACATCAAACCATTGCACATTGAATAATACTAAAGCAAATCTTTCTCATTAATAACTTTCCAAATGTCTAGTTACAACCACTAATATCAGAGCCATTCTATAGGGCCCAATTACATTGCAATAAAAGGAAATAACTAACGACAATTCTAAGATAACATAATGACTCGGGGGTACTCCTGGCTTCACTCTTGGTCATCCCCTTCCTCGTGAGTGTATGTGTCATCCTCGGTCTCACCTGAGAACACAACATTAAATAATGTAGGGTGAGCGATAATGCCCAGTAGGACTTAAATCTCAGGCTCAAGCAGGTTTTAATAATTAGCACATTTAATGGCAGAGTATCTAAAGATAGTAGGTACAAGAAAGTCAAAATATAGCAAGAGATAGCACAACAAGTAACAGGATAGCACAATAGCACGAGATCGAGTATAGTTTCCAAAAATAGCACAAGTATCAAGTATAGTACGAATAGCAGGATGGCCATAGCACAAGTATAATAATAGCACGACGGGTATAGCACTTGTTTATCATTCTAGACATCGAGAAAGTATAGCACGTTTTGTGTTTTGATTGTCATATAGATAGTCAAGATAGATAGCACTTGAGTGTAATGCCAAACACTCTGATCATTTAACTCCCATGGGCACTAGCACCTTCGGGCGCACATCCCAGGACCAGATCGGGCCCTTTATATATTGCCAGGCATTGGTTATATTGTATCTTTAGACAATCAATCAATGGCCAATATAGAGTACCAAGAATAGTTAAGAGCACTAGATGAATAGACGAGATAGTAGAGAGAACGTGAATAGACGAGCGAGTAGAGTATAGATGAGAGCTAAGGGTACATCACGTAAAACAACGAGTAAACAAGCGATAGTAACAGTTGCACAATACGCGCACGTCGTATTGGCAGTCAGGTGGAATTCACAATCTTCCCGCTGGCCATGTTATGCACAAGTCTAGAGGTTCGATGTGATTCAAGGTAAGAGTGAACTTCTAATAGCCGTTTGGATCATATCGATCCCTAAAGGTGTAATGGGTGTTAGGGTACAACCGGCTCGTCAACCATGTGGGAATCCATGATCAGAGGAGACTTACGGAGGCCTTGTGCAAGGGTTCACTAGTCCGGCGAAAGGAATATCCGACAGAGAGTTCACCTCAAGCCAAGTAAAGTGTGTATATAAAAACAGGTGCTCGACGTTCTAGAGGAATTCTAGAACAGTGGAGCGTCGATATCGGTATATAAACAACGCAAGAAATGAATACAAGTCCTTTAAAATAAGGCAATTATTATACTTAATTGCAATAAATTACCAGATACATTATAAGTTATTTTATGCCATATTTCAGCCATATATGGATGGTTCATGTGTGTGCATGTGTAAGAGAAATCATAGATAGAAAAGAAGTCGTGAATATGTATTTTAAAGCATTCAATATATCTCCATTTTAAACAGGTGTTTTTTTTACTGCGTGTATTACTGTTAAAAAGGCGTAAGGATTTTGTAGAAAGTGAGAGCAATAAATTTTATGGGTTTTCATCAAAAATCCTGTGAACGCGACGTACCCATGTAAGGGTCGCGATAGGGTCATGATGAAACGCAACAGGGTCCTGTACGGGTCGCGACAGGGCTGTCTGCTCAGGCGGCCAGATCGCGACGGGGTTCCTGTCGCGTTCAGAATGCGACAAGATGTTGGTCGCGACGGCTCTGAGAACGCGACGTGTCGAGCCGTCGCGTTCTCAGGTACTTCACCTGAGTTCGAGCGGGAAAAATGTTCTACATCAGATTGCGTGCCAACTTGACTTGTTTGGACACAGGGTACTTTGAAAAATCATAACTAATGACATAGTCAATGAAAAATCACGAAACAAGTTGCAAATTAAAGTAGACATGTAAGGGTACTTCCATTAAATCAAGATGAGAGAGAGAGCATGGTTCATACATGGTTTGAACATGAGCAAGAATGAGTTATTCAGAACGTGACACAGAGATAAAGAGTTAAATTCGATCAGCATGCTTGACAAAATTTAGGGCTTTTAGGGGTAAAAGATCCCTAACAACATGAAGTATCTACAGTAAAAATTCCGTAGCATGGGATCAAGTATACATAGAGATTTGAATTAAACATGAGGTCTCAGGGTTATCATGTTTGCAGATCTTCAAAAATCAAGAACAAAAGATTTGCTCGATGAAAAGGAGGGAATCAAGAGGGCTTTTGTTCCTGGTGGTTGGAACTACCTACAGACGAGTTTAATTTAATTTTGCTCGTGAGAATGTCTACCTTTGACTCGATTTGTCTTCTAGGGTTAAAATCTCCAAGAACGAGGAAGAAGCACCAAGAACTCCTTCTCCCCATGATATCCTCTCCTCCTGGCCTCTTCTCCACGTCCAACAACCTTTGGCAACGAGCTAGGGTCAGCCAAGAGGTTTAAGAGGTGTATTTATGCATACATGGGTTCCTATTCCTACTTCTATTCTAATTGCTCTTTATTACGAGATTTCCTAACTCCACCCTTCCTTTCTGCTTTCCAACCTCTATTTAGGTTAGGATGGGATCTAAATTCGTGCTAAATCATAAGGGGTAGGCTTAGGAATCCAATTCCAACTCTTATTGCTTCTTTTAATGCTTAAAGAGTCCTTTTCTATTTAGGAGATATTAAGACTCCGAATTTAGGGTTTTTTTTTTATTTACTATTTGTAAATCATATTTTGACCCAATAAGTTCTAGAGGATCCATTAAGCAAAGCCCATTACTCTTTTCCATTTAATGGGTTTTATTTAATGTTCTTTTCATTGAATATCCCTTTAGCTGAGTTTTAAATTTATTATTTAAATTTTTATTTTTCTCAAAAATTCAGGTTGTTACAAGGCTTGCGCATAGAGGTTTATTGCAGGACTGACGCCAGATTTGTGGTGGGGTGTGACTGCTCACATGTGTGCCACTTTAGGAGTGGCAGTGGCTAAGGCCATTGCCTTGGAGAGAGAGGCCTGGTAGCCCCAGTAGCAGCAGCAGAGAGGAGCTTCCCTTAGGACCACCTCGTACCAGCATCCCACTGGTAGTCATGGTAGTGCAACTTCTTCCTCTTCTTCGGGATCGAGTAGTTCCGGTCTACGCTCGAAGTTCAGGCAGATGACCACTCGCGGAGGTGGACGGAGCTGGCAGCAAAAGCGTCAGTCGAGGTTTGCAGAGCAGTCGGTCTAGCAAGGAGCCGAGTAGGGTAGGCAGGAGGAAGTCTGTTACACTTGCAGTTTACCAGGCCACTTCAGGAGGGATTGCCCGATGGGGCAAGTCTAGCAGCCGCAGCAGCCAATGCAGTACACTCAACATTTGCTGTAGTACTAGTACCCTTCACAACAGCAGGCACCCCGTTAGCAGCAGCAGGGGCAGTACCCTTAGCAGTTCCAGTAGTATCAGTAGCCTCAGCAGTATCAGTCGTACCACCAGCAGTAGCAACAGTTTCCGCAGCACCAGCAGCCACTGCAGCCGTAGTAGCCCCAGCAGGTGCTGTAGCATGGGCGTGGTCGTGGTCGTGTGATGGCTCTCACCAGAGAGGAGGCCGAGGTGTCAAACCTGGTCGTAGGTACTTTGCCTATCCTTGGTAGAGCTGCTCGTGTTCTGGTTGATCTCGGTGCTTCTCTTTATTTTGCTTCCGAGAAGTTTTATGAGTTGCTCGTTTGTCACACCCCTGAGAGGCAGTGTGACGTGATGGTTGATCTTCCATCCAGTGATTACATGTGTTCTTTCTATTACCTTAAGGGAGTCACAGTTGAGGTCCAGGGACACCAATTGCCAGCCAAGTTGTACGTGTTGCAGCTTCGTGACTTTGACGTCATCTTTGGCATGGACTGGTTGGAGGCTCACTCAGCTATGGTGGATTGTCAGCAGAAGATCGTGCGGTTTGATATACTTGGAATGCCCGTCCTTTGCTTCTGAGGTATCCAGTCTACCTGTCGACCTTTTATTTCTTTCTATAGAGCTCGTCATTTGATCAGTGATGGTTGCCTAGCATATCTTGCTTCCGTTTGTTCTTTGGAACCTAGCGGGCCGTCGGTCTTTGATGTACCTGTTGTTTGTGAGTTTTTTGATGTTTTTATGGAGGACCTACCTGGGTTACTGCCTGAGCGAGAGGTAGAATTCTCCATTGAGATGTTGCCTGGTACGATGCCTTTGTCTAAGGCACCATACTGGATGGCTCCGGCTAAGTTGCGCGAGCTGAAGCGCCAGTTGCAGGAGTTGCTTGAGCTGGGCTTTATCCGTCTAAGCCGTTCGCCATGGGGAGCACCAGTGTTGTTCGTTAGGAAGGACAGTAGCTTGTGGTTGTGCATTGATTACAAGCAGTTGAACCAGGTCACAATGAAGAACAAGTATCATTTGCCTAGGATCGATGACTTGTTTGATCAGTTGCAGTCAGCCAAGGTGTTTTCGAAGATTGACTTGCGATCGGGCTACTACTAGTTGAGGATCAGAGAGTCAAACATTGGCATGACAGCTTTCCGTTCGAGGTACGGTCACTTTGAGTTCGTCGTGATTCCGTTTGGGCTCACGAACGTGCCAACAGCTTTCATGGATTTGATGCACAGAATGTTCAGCGAGTTCTTAGACAGGTTTGTGGTCATCTTTATAGATGACATTTTGGTCTACTCGACTTCTAAGGAGGAGCACGAGGAGCATCTGAGGATCATGTTGGAGACGTTGCGGAGTCACCAACTTTATGCCAAGTTTGACAAGTGCAAATTTTGGCTGAGGGAGGTGCACTTTTTCAGGCAAGTGATCTCAGGTTCTAGTGTGGCAGTGGAGCCTGCCAAGGTTGAGGCAGTATTGCCTTGGGAGCATCCCACTACAGTGTCAGAGGTTCACAACTTTCTATGTTTGGCAGGCTACTACAAGAGGTTTATCCAGGACTTTTCTAGGATTGCAGAGCCGTTGACCAGATTGACCAGACTCGAGGCCAGGTTTGTTTGGACAGAGGACTGTGAGCAGAGTTTTCAGGAGCTGAAGATGAGGTTGACTTCAGTGCCAGTGTTAGTCTTGCCATCAGGTAGCGAAGGTTTTGTTGTCTACACAGACGCTTCGAGGTCAGGTTTGGGTGCAGTGCTGATGCAGCATGGTGGGGTCGTTGCCTATGCTTCTTGGCAGTGGAAGAAGCATGAGGAGAACTACCCTACCCAACACTTAGAGTTGGGAGCAGTGGTGTTCGCTTTGAAGTTGTGGAGGCACTATTTGTACAGACAATCATTTGGGATCTTTATAGATCATCAGAGTTTGTAGTACATCTTCACTCAGAAGGATTTGAACTTGAGGCAGCACAGATGGAGGGGAGGGGAAAATGGTGGTTAGGACAGTGGTTTTGAGTAGTTTACAGAGCTCTCTTGGTTGGTCTGGGATGCCGAGGTCGTTTGGAGTTCTTCCTGGCATAGGCCAGTCAGTCCTCCTTCTCACTGCCTCGCTCTTTGTGGCCCCGGAACCACCTAGAGAGGCCAGGCGTGGTGTGACGAATCGCCTCGGCCAAGCCCGTTAAACCGATAACGTACTTGATCTGAGTCCGCCTCCCGCGAACGGGCCGAAGCCTCGCAAGGGATACCAAACCACAGTCCGTGTAAACATAAAGGAACACACCACATTTCATATAGAATTTTCTCAATTTACATAGCCATATTCCATTAAAAACTGTAAAGATGTACAAAGGCCTGGGGCATACCCCGAGGTACAACAAAAGAAGAAAGTAAACAACTACAAAGCTACACTGCTGGAGCTACTCTGCTGGAGGTGCTGACCCTGCATCGCTACGACGCGGCCCGGAACTGGACGTCGGACGAGAGACGTCCTCCTCACTCTCACCTGTGGGGGTAGGGGAGCCTCTCTAGTCACTGGCTCAGTAGGGAACTCCCAAAACCAAGCAAAACAAACACCACGAGGAGAAAGCAGTAACAATACCAACAATTTATAGAACAGCTAAGCAGGTAAGTAAAGCTGTAAAAGTTCTCACCGTCTGCCGACTACGAAAAACAACAGTAATAATTAAACGGCAAACCAGTACAGGTGTACAAGCTAAAGTAGAGACAGCCAACACGAGCCACGTGAACTGGTTCGCGACACCAGAAACTGACTCGGACAACTAACACAGGTCTACCTCTCAGTCTCGCAGCCACGGACGAAAGATCCAGCTGCCGCTCCACGTAAAAAGGTCAAGCAACTGTGGAGACCAACTAAACACCACCACCTGCAGACCACACGGTCACAGGCCCATGCCTGGCACCTCCAGAGACCCTGGCCTGGGCTCGCTAGAGTGAGGCACTGGAAAAGGACTAGCTGGGGTCCAGTACGTCTACTGGTGTCCGTACCCCCAACTACGAGCGTGCTACAAGTGACTAAAAACAAATACAAGTGTCACTGTCCCACTGTCGTCTTTCCCTCAGCCGGACGTACAACTCTAACACAAGAGTGAGGGTGTCCAGGTCAGACGACACAGACCTCGACGGTACAGCACAAGTACTGGGACAAAGCCCCGAGCTAACAGCCTGGCTCACAAAGAACCTGGGGCACCCAACTGGAGAGGTAACCACGGTAGGCGTCGTACTACTCGCCACGTACACAGAACCACGTGCACATCACACACAAACCACGTGAAACATCACGTAAACCACAAGTAACCATGGTCCACTCCACGTGAACCCAACTGACTCGCGTAAACAACACGCAGTCACTAAAGTAGATAGCTAACTGTATACTTTGTATGCTAAACACGAGAACCATGTGCACTCAGTGCACCTCATGTGTCAACACACATGCAATAACGATAAATACTGTACTTAGTCATTTCTGCACATATAGCGTAGGCGGCCACATCGACTGCCGCTTACAGGAGTCAACGGCAAGGGTCCTAGCCGTTAACCTCCTGGCTGAGGATCTTGGCGACAGGCGATTTGACGCCAAGTTCTTCGGCCATAAACCCTGCAGAAACCCTAATCCGGCTCTGCGGGTTTCCAAACATTAAAGCTACTCAAAAATATAGAATTGATTCATTTAACATGTGAACCCAATATAATCCATTTCAACATGCTTTAAACATTAAACTACTCAAACCACCCATTATTCCGTATGGTGGTGCAACTTGATCCAAACATGCATTATCATGTTAATTCCGGTGGTTATGATGAGTTTTAATGTTTCTATGGAGCTAAACGGGTTCGTCCCCTACCTCAGAACGCGTTAGAATCTCCCGCAATCACCCGGTTCACGCCGAGCCCTCCACGAGCTCCCACGGGAATTGCACCACGCCGCGACGTTTCCTCGCGTAATTCAGCGATGCCGCGCGTTCTACGATCGTCCAACTACTCCTCGGTACCTATTAGAAGCTTCAGAGAATCCAGGACACGAAGCTGGGGCAAGAGGGAAAGAGAGTGAGCTGAGAGAGCTGCCCTCGGGTGAGCCTATAACCTGCACCATTCTCAGGTTGGCGTCAAACCCCATGCCGCCAACAGCAACCGCCACCCTCTGCGTCCACATCCATTGTCGCCAAGTTCATGCTGTAAACGTCCACTAATCTAGACGCCAACAGGTCAACGGCCACACCTGGCCGCCAATTCAACAGGACAGCAGCAGGTCCTGTTTCATTTCAGGACCAACCCTGCTCTTCACCTGCTCAAGCCACGCATCCAGACCATGCATTCCACACAACCGACTCACACTGGCCTCACAACGGCCGCCAAAACACCAATCACAGATCCGCATGGATCCGAAAGGCACGCGACGTTACATTACTATCATCTAAAAAGAAAATTTCGACCTCGAAATTCATAACACAATTCGAAGTTAAACAACTCATACCAACACACTTTTACAAGTACTATCATCTAAAAAGAAAATACACAAACTTACTCAAACAGATAGGGATACCCTTTAGCCATTTCTGCGGCAACTCCCAGGTATCCTCACCACCTAATCTATTTTCCCATCTCCTTAACTAGCTCAATTTCTTTATTCCTCAGCTTCTTTATCTTTCGATCTGTGATCTGCACCGGATACTCTGGCATAGTCATGTCCGGCCTCAGGTCACCACCTTGATATCTAATTATTTGAGCTGGATCTTCAATACACTTTCTCAACATGGAGACATGGAAAATATCATGCACATCTGCAAAATCAGCTGGCAAATCCAGTCTATAAGCCGCTTCCCCAATTCTTTCAATCACCTGGAAAGGTCCCACATACCTTGGACTCAACTTTCCAGATTTACCAAATCTCATAATACCTTTACTCGGGGAAACTTTCATAAAAACAAAATCTCCCACCTCAAACTGAAGTGGTCTCCTCCGCACATCTGCATAACTTTTCTTCCTACTTTGAGCTGCCTGCAATTTCTCTTTAATAAGCTTACCACTCCGTGGTTTGCTGAATCAATTCAGGACCCACAATTGCCTTTCTCCACTTCATGCCAGTTCAATGGGGTTCTACATGGCCTTCCATATAAGCTTCATACGGTGCCATCCCAAGACTGGTATGATAACTATTATTGTAGGCAAACTCAACCATTCCCAAATGATGCTCCCAACTACCTCCCCAAACTAAACAACAAGCCCGCAACATATCTTCAATTGTCTGAATAGTCCTTTGTCTGACCATCTGTCTGGGGATGATAAGCGGAGCTATATCTCAACTCAGAACCAATCACTTTCTGCAAACTTCTCCAAAAACAGAAGTAAATCTTGGATCTCTATCTGATACAATAGTCTTCGGAATACCATGCAGTGGAACAATTCTTTCAACATAAATATTTGCCAACCTGTCCACTGTCCAAGACATACTTACTGCCACTAATCTGCACACCTTAGTCAATCTGTCAACAAAACCCATATTCCATTATGCCCTGAACTCGACCTTGGTAAACCTGCCACAAAGTCCATTGCGATATCATCCATTTCCACTGTGGAATAGGCAACGGTTGCAATAGACCTCCAGGCTTCTGATGCTCTGCTTTAATCTGTTGACAGATAGCACATATTGCCACAAATTCTGCTATTTCTTTCTTCATATGAGGCCACCAAAAATACTTCTTAAATCATGGTACATTTTAGTACTACCCGGATGAATAGTGTACCTAGATTTATGAGCCTCTTCCAGAACTCGTTGCTTCACCTCTCTCTCTGCAGGAACAAACAACCTGCCCCTAAGCCTGACCACACAATTATCATCAATAGAAACTCCTTACATTTTTACAATTTCAGGTAAACCTGCATCTGCTCTCTGAGCCTCAATAATCTGCCAATACAAAGACGGCTCTATAGCACTAGCAGCTAGAATTGCCCGTCGCTGACTGCTGGGAACATACAAGGAGTTCTCTGCTATTTCTTCATACAACTTCCATTCTTTAATCATCATCAGATTCATATATGTCTTTCTACTCAAGGCATCTGCTACAACATTGGCCTTACCCGGATGGTAAGCCAAACTGAAATCATAATCTTTCAAATATTCAACCCATCTACGCTGGCGAAGATTCAAATCTTTCTGCGAGAAAATATATTTCAAGCTTTTATGATCTGTAAAAATCTCAAATCTCTCGCCATACAGATAATGCCTCCACATTTTCAAAGCAAATACAACTGCAGCCAATTCCAAATCATGAGTGGGGTAATTTTCTTCTGCTGGTTTCAATTGCCTAGATGCATAGGCTATCACTTTACCATGCTGCATAAGCACTGCACCAAGACCTCTCCTTGAAGCATCAGTATACAACACAAATCGACCACTCCCTGACGGTAATGTCAATATAGGTGCTGATGTGAGTCTTTTCTTCAATTCCATGAAACTTCTCTGACATTCACCGGACCACACAAAAGGCACTCCTTTCCTGGTCAATCTAGTCATAGGTGCTGCAATCTTAGAAAAATCTTGAATAAAGCGCCTATAATAACCTGCCAACCCCAGAAAACTTCTAATCTCGGTTATTGTCTTAGGCACTCCCCACCTAGACACAGCTTCCACTTTACTCGGGTCTACTGCTACTCCTTTAGCTGAGATAACATGACCTAAAAATTGAATTTCCTTTAACCAGAATTCACACTTACTAAATTTAGCAAACAGCTGGTTATCCCTTAACAACTGCAGAGTAAACCTCAAATGAGCTGCATGCTCCTCTTCAGATGCTGAATAATTTAGAATATCATCAATAAAGACCACAATGAATTGATCTAAATATGGATGAAAAATTCTATTCATCAGATCCTAAAACCTGCAGGAGCATTAGTCAACCCAAAAGGCATTACCACAAACTCATAGTGACCATATCTGGTTCTAAACGCTGTCTTATCTATATCCTCCTCTTTAATTCTTAACTGATGGTACCCGGACCAAATCTATCTTAGAAAACACTTTTGCTGATTGCAACTGATCAATAAATCATCTATCCTCGGCAACGGGTACTTATTCTTGATGGTCACATCATTCAATTTTCTATAATCAATGCACATCCGAAAACTTCCATCTTTCTTTTTCACAAATAAAACCGGCGCTCCCCACGGGGAATGACTCGGTCTAATAAAACCTTTCTGCAACAACTCTTCTAATTGCTTTTTCAATTCTTTAAGTTCTGCTGGTGCCATCCGATATGGGGCTTTAGAAATCGGCATGGTACCTGGCAGCAACTCAATAGAAAAGTCCACCTCTCTATGTGGAGCTAAACCAGGCAAATCCTCAGGAAAAACATCAGCAAATTCCCTAACCACGGGAACTGCTTCCATTGGCTGACTGGCTTCTACCAAACTTACTGAGGCTAAATAGGCCACACACCCATCATTTATCAACTTTCTAGCTTTAATTGCAGAAATTAGAAACTTAGAGGTATAAAAAGGCATACCTTGATATTCAAACACTGCACCATTAGGATGACAAAATTTGATCCTTTTCTTTCTGCAATCTAACATTGCTCCATACATTCCAGCCAATCCATACCCAGAATGATATCATAATCTGACAATTGCAGGGCATATAACCGACCCAGCATCTGGTTCCCTTCAATCATAACAGGAGCTTCATCTATAGCTCGAAGTGAGTAAGAACTCACCTGAAGGAACCTCCACCATAACTCACAAACGACTTTCCTCTAAGGGATGAGCTATGCAATCCAGAAATTCTTCGGAAATAAAAGAATGAGAGGCACCCGAATCAAATAAGACTCTTGCTGAATATTCTAAAGAGGTAAGTACCTCTATCATACGCTGGGTGCTTTCCTCCGGATCATCTCCTCCACCACCCAATATCTTCTATCAGCCATTTCAGAAATTTCTACATACACAAACACCAGACAAAATCAAAACCACAAATGATCAAAACCAGGGTCCCTACCAGTAGTGTATAATGACTGAAATAAGGCTATGTATCCTTTTAATTCCCTTATATTAACACGGACCTTGCTCTGATACTGATAGCCCACGAATGCGTCGTTACAAACGTGACTAACAATCTCAAATAATCGGCCTACACTAATTATTTTGACAATAGTTAAGTGGTGAGAGCCGATCGAATCCACAGAGAACTAGATTTTAGAGTTGAAAACGTTGAGTTTTTAGTTAGAAAAATAACGTGGTGATGTTTAAACTAAGTTGCGTTAAATAATCTAAGCTAAGTAAATAAATAAAGAGAGAGATAGAGAGGGAATGAGAGAACACAAGATACAACTTAAAACTATAATCTATTAAACAATAACAAAATGATTAACACAAAGAGTGTATTCTAATCCAAAGCCATTAACAAGTACACTGAAATATAGAGAATAAGAGAGAATAAGAGAGATGGAAGGAGAGAGAAAAGAGAGAAGAAAGAAAAGAGAAAGAAAGAGAGAGAGCGATAGATGTGAGAGAGAGAGAGAGAAGAGAGAGACGAGAAAGAGAGATAGAAGAGAGAGAGCGGAGAGAGAAGAGATAAAAGAGATAGAGTGGAGAGAGAAGAGAGAGGCGGCGAGAGGAGAGAGAGAAGAGAGAGACGAGAGAAGAGAGAGGTGCGTGAGAGAGAGGAGAGAGGAAGAGAGAGCGCGTGAGGAGAAAGAGGAGAGAGGGAGGCGGCTATGTGCATGCAACCGCATGCACGTAGGCGCCGGCGCGGGCGCGGGGGCGACGCAGGCGCGGCCTGGGCGAGCGGGGGCGGGCTGTGCGCGGGGCTTCGGCAGGCGGGGCGGCAGCGGGCTGTGCGCGGGGGCTCGCGCGGGCGCGGGCAGGCGGCCCGGCGGGCGGCTGGCGGTACTGCTGCTGCTGCTTGCTGCTTCTCTGCGAGAACCCGGGAGAGAGCAAGAGGAAGAGAGAAAGGAGAAAAGGAAAAGAAGAAGAGAGGAGGAGGGGGGTTGCGTGCGGAGGAAAGAGGGAGAGAAAAGAGGGAATGAGAGAGAGCTCGGGGGAAGGGGATGGAAAGAGAAAGAGGAGAGCCCCCCTTTTAAAATAAAGAGTTTTTAAAATGGGAAGAAAATATTTAAAAAAAGAAAGAAGAGAGAGAAGAAGAAGGAAGGTGGCTAGGGTTTTGCAACTTTTTGTATATGTCAGATTTGCCCCTGTTGGATTGCTTGATTCATTGGTCCCGTTAAGCACTTCATAAAATGGTCCATTAACCTGCAAATACAACACATAATTGAATTTAATCATTAACGTTCATGATAATAGAAATCATATGAATTTATCAAGTATTAGTCATCAAATGGCATGATTATTCATGATAATTGTGATATTATCACATCCCCCAACTTACTCATTGCTAGTCCCTTAGCAATGCACCCAGGTGAATAATTAGGACTAACCGGAACTTCAAACATCATTTTTCATGTCAAGAAAGCATAGATAAGATTGATCAACATATGTATTTCTAGTTCTAGTAGCATGTGTCAAAGACAATCATGCAGTTCATGTTATTGACAGTTCCTCAAGATACAGTTTAAATTATCATTTCCTTCATGAATGCACTTATGATCAATAAGCATTACTTAAGACAATGTATGAGTTTTTGACCCATTACTTAGAGATGATATCAACTCTACACTCCTACAATAAAATCCTCGAATTACAGGTAGCTTTCACTCTCTGCCTTTTTATTTCATCCTTCAGCATCATTTTTTTCTCTTGGATATCCGTTCATTGTTTGGCGCGAACTTCAACACTTCATGAGGTGCTGAAGCCCGTTACTAAGCTAGGGATTTCCTTCTTCATTTTATCATCATTTTTTTTCATAACTTGCGGGCAGGTAGCTTTTTCCCCACGATTATTTTCAATAAGAGTGTAGAATATCAATCTTCATCATGAGTATTAGGTAAAACTCTCATCACCCTCTTGAAAGACACTTATTCATCATCTAATACATGTGTGAAGGTTTCATCAAATTTCAAATGTAGTTTGAGGAAAATGCTAAGAACATACCCGCAAACTTCATCCTTTAGCGTGCCACTAGCACAAGTATATACTTAGAGTAAAAATCATTCTAGACTGAGGTGTTTTTTCCATGAGAAAATGATATGTGAAGTTAATGAGCACAGAATAATGCATGGGATGTTTCAGCAGGATTTAAGATTTGAAAGACTTGCCCTCCCCCAACTTGAATGACATTGTCCTCAATGGCATAAAAGTAATGAACACAGAATACAGCCAAAGTAAGGTAAGAAAGGAGAGATGCAACCTGATGATCACATGAGAGTGGTGGCAAACTGGCTTCATTAAAGGTGATGAGTTGCCCACTAGCTTCCAAATACCTAGAACACAATAGAAAGAGAAAAAAAAAGTTAATGTCCTAAAAATATTGGGTTGCCTCCCTAAGCGCTAAGTTAATGTCTTCAGCCAGACACATAGGGGTAACAGGGTCACGTAACACCCTCAATCAATTGACGCCATTTTTTCTTTGTAAGGCATCATTAGCCATGGTGGGTCAAGTGGTCCACACATACCTTGCAGATCAGTAAGTGATAGAGAGATTAAGCACTCAAGATCATATCTTCAATTAAGAAATTTTCATTTACACACTTAAGATCTTTATATGTGTTGAACACATCAATGCGGACTTGATTATTTTCACCATTTTCACCCACAACTTCCATTTTCATATCCTCTTTCATGATATTGAGGTCAGATTGAGTTGGATGCTCAGAGGATTGCTTGAACTCCACAGGACTTGAGTCAAAAATAGTAGCATGATCAGGATGAAATGGATATGACTTTCAACACAAGGATGCTTAAAAGTTCAAGTGCAGTTGACCAGTCATTTAGTGGTAGCATGTCCATGATCATGTTGGATTCGCCAAGATCAGGGAGTTCCATGTCTTTCTCACATCAAGAGAGACCCAGTCATGTGGACTTCAGGCAAAATTTCTAATTCTTCTCTTACCCAAGAAGAATGATTGATGATTACACCCATCTCTTTCTCCACACTCACCTCTTCTTTGTTACTCACTTGAAACGATGTCACATCAACTCGGACCTAACATCTAGATGACACTCTTTTTCCTCTCCCCCCAACTTGAGTTCAACTAACTCATTAGAGCTTTCCTCAAATATGACATTTGGATGGAGTCTTCTTGATGGCCAGTTTCAAGTTGGGCCAAGACCATGGATTGATTTCAGTGGCACCCATCTCCTCTTGATTTGACTCCTTAATATTATCTCTCATTTTCCAAGTGGGCGTGTCCCACAATCATGTTGGACTGAGAAGTTGTGGATGGAATTTGAGAGTCAATTGTTGGTCACGATCAAGATAATGATGTGCATGATTGTTAATGGGTTGGCATAGTGACTGACTATCTTTCCTCCTTTTGATTTCCATCAGTTGAGTAATCAGGAGGTCAGTTTTGACAAAGGATTGCTCTAATTCTTGTTGTGTTGGGTGAATGTTTGCTCAAAGACTTGTTGGTTATCATGGAATTTTTGCATAATTGCCCAAATTGATCATCAAATAGGCCTGATTGTGGGGAGAAGTATAAGTGGACTGTGGATACATGTCCCTCATGATGGCTTTTGTCATGAATATCATTTTGGCATTGGGCCCAATGTTGAAAGTTGTGGATAGGTGGGCTTTGGGCTTGGGCCAGAATAGGTTGATCTCTAAGTATTAAATGCGGCATTACTTCTCCAAGTGGTTTAAGGGTGTGCCTTCAGGAGCATTTGTTAAGCACACCGGTAGATCAATGCAAAAAAAATTTGATCGAACCATGATATGATTTCGGCACCTAGAAAGGGTCCTTGAATTTCCCCATGAGGATCTTGATAGAGTAAACTCAATTTTTCAGGGAAGACACCCTGGTCAACTTTTGAGTAAGGAGTGGTGGGATAACACTTGAAAGATTGGGTCTGTTCATGGGTTGAGGGAGGTGATGAGATGTAACATGGGTCAACATATTTCCTCCACCTGAATCATACATGTGATCTTTAATTGGGTGACCATGAATCAGATGGGCTTAAGTCCATTGGAGCCATTGGACTGGTAAGTAGAGGTTGATGAATAAAGTGGGTTAGGTTGAGAGTGAATACCATAATGGGCTGATCCAATTTGTCCAAATGATGTGCCCATTTCATAACCATGATTGTCAACCCACATAAATCCTCTTTTTTGTTTTTTTTTTGTTTTTTTTTTGTTGTTTTGAAATATTTGATTTTTTTTTAATATTTTCACACAAGTTAGCAAACAATTAATCCTATGACACCTATGGTTCCCTAAAATATAAACATTTGATTTCTCACTAATCAACTGAGGCCTAACTCAAATCCACTCTCAAGCCTGTTAACTGGCCAGGTAAGAGGTGGGAGTGGGAGGTTCCCCCTGCTCTCGCAGGACCTAATTAAATACACACTTGTCCACTTAGGCGTTTGCCTATGAACCTCTAGCCTTAGACACCAGTTTCCAAACTTGATAGTGGCCCTAAGTCTCAAAGCGAACCCTAGGTCAAGTTTCTACTTTCTTTTATTGGGCTTGGGATGCAAAAGATGTAGGAAGTTGTGGTTTGTGGGCTAAGGAAGTGTGACGACCCAACCAGCAACTGGCCCAACAACCGTACTAATTGGTAGACTTCCCTAGAAGGTCACCCATCCTGGGACTACTCCCAACTGAGCACGCTTAACTTCAGAGTTCTTTTTCATCTCGAGCTCTGAAAATGACTAGTCCGGGTTGTTGGTAGTCTACTGATTTAGTCCATTTAACATATTCTTATATGGGGTGTTACAATCTACCCCTCTTATATAAGCGACGTCCTCGTCGCTGCTCCATATAGCACACAATCAAACCCCAGGCAGCAGGATTCTAGAGGTGGCCCCACAGGCTCAAGAGGTGGCTCCCACTATGTAGCACTTTGCGCCATTATGGCTTCAAGAGGTGGCTCCCATAGCGTAGCACTTTGCTCTGTGTGGCACTTAGTTCCTGCACTTCCGGCTGGGTAAGGCTTTGATACCATTTGTGACGACCCAACCAGCAAACTGGCCCAACAACCGTACTAATTGGTAGACTTCCCTAGAAGGTCACCCATCCTGGGACTACTCCCAACTGAGCACGCTTAACTTCAGAGTTCTTTTCCATCTCGAGCTCTGAAAATGACTAGTCCGGGTTGTTGGTAGTCTACTGATTTAGTCCATTTAACATATTCTTATATGGGGTGTTACAGGAAGGGTGATCAAATCCTCACCTTATCTTGTTAAGGAAACTGCCCTTAAAATATTTTAGAAATGATGTGCACACCACAAAATCAAGCAAGGGGTTCTATGCAAGTATGGCAATGCATGATCATGATTTTAAGAAAGTTGAGATTCCCACCTTGCCTCCCGCAATCTTCGACAAGAAAGGAAACTTTTCAAAAAAAAAAACTTATCTAAAGATGAAAGTCTAAATGATGCATGCCCTAAAGATGGAAAGTTTCTAATCTTGACATGACATCTTTTATTGGATTCAAGTGATTTATTTTTTTGATTTTTTTAATGAATTATCTAAACATGGCAACTAAAAAAAAAAAAAGAAACTCAATCAAGAGGGTTTAAGGGTACTTACCTCCAACGCAATCCCTCGTTCTTTTGGAAAGTAAAACAAATAGAAAGAGTGAGAGAGAGAAGGAAACTCACCTCACTTACCATTTTTCTGATTTTTTTTGTGCAATTTTCGGATTTGTTTTCCAAAACAGCCCCTTTTACTTACAGATCTCCCCTTTAGTGACAGATTTCTGACAGATTCTTCAATTTTGCCATTTTCAGGATTTTCACTTTTATTTGATACCTACAAAAAGAAAGAAAATGTTAGCCTGAATATACAAATAACACCAATTATCAAAACTAAAAATCTAATTCCCCGACAACGGCGCCAAAAATTGATAGCCCACGAATGCGTCGTTACAAACGTGACTAACAATCTCAAATAATCGGCCTACACTAATTATTTTGACAATAGTTAAGTGGTGAGAGCCGAGTCGAATCCACGGAGAACTAGATTTTAGAGTTGAAAACTTTGATTTTTAGTTAGAAAAATAACGTGGTGATGTTTAAACTAAGTTGCGTTAAATAAATCTAAGCTAAGTAAATAAATAAAGAGAGAGATAGAGAGGCTGAGAGAACACAAGATACAACTTAAAACTATATCTATTAAACAATAACAAAATGATTAACACAAAGAGTGTATTCTAATCCAAAGCCATTAACAAGTACACTGAAATATAGAGAATAAGAGAGAGAATAAGAGAGATGGAAGGGAGAGAAAAAAGGAAGAAAGAAAAGGAAAGAAAGAGAGAAGAAAGAAAGAGAAGAAGAGAGAGAGAGCGATAGGAGAGAGAGGAGAGAAGGCGGACGAGAAGAGAGATAGAAGAGAGAGAGCGGAGAGAGAAGAGAGAAAAGAGATAGAGTGGAGAGAGAAGAGAGAGGCGGCGAGAGAGAGAGAGAGAGAGACGAGAGAGAGAGAGAGGCGCGTGAGAGAGAGGAGAGAGGAGAGAGAGCGCGTGAGGGAGAAAGAGGAGAGAGAGGGAGGTGGCTACGTGCATGCAACCGCATGCACGTAGGCCCGCGGCGCGGGCGTGGGGGGCGATGCAGGGCGCGGCCTGGGCGAGCGGGGCGGCTGTGCGCGGGGCTTCGGCAGGCGGGGCTGCAACGGGCTGTGCGCGGGGGCTCGCAGGCGCCGGGCGGGCGGCTGGCTGGTACGCTGCTGCTGCTTGCTGCTTCTCTGCGAGAACCCAGGAGAGAGCAAGAGGAAGAGAGGAAGAGAAAAGGAGAAAGAAGAAGAGAGGAGGAGGGGGGTTGCGTGCGTAGGAAAGAGGGAGAGAAAAGAGGGAATGAGAGAGAGCTCGGGGGAAGGGGATGGAAAGAGAAAGAGGAGAGTCCCCTTTTAAAATAGAGGAATTTTAAAATAGGAAAAAAATATTTAAAAAATAGAAAGAAGAAGGTGGCTAGGGTTTGCAACTTTTTGTATATGTCAGATTTGCCCATGTTGGATTGCTTGATTCATGGGCCCGTTAAGCACTTCATAAAATGGCCCTTACCTGCAAATACAACACATAATTGAATTAATCAATTAACATTCATGATAATAGAAATCATATGATTTATCAAGTATTAGTCATCAAAATGGCATGATATTCATGATAATTGTGATATTATCAGATACCAACTGTGACGGATCGCCTCGGCCAAGCCCGTTAAACCGATAACGTACTTGATCCGAGTCCACCTCCCGCGAACGGGCCGAAGCCTCGCAAGGGATACCAAACACAGTCCGTGTAAACATAAAGGAACACACCACATTTCATATAGAATTTTCTCATTTACATAGCCAATATTCCATTAAAAACTGTAAAGATGTACAAAGGCCTGGGGGCATACCCCGAGGTACAACAAAAGAAGAAAGTAAACACTACAAAGCTACACTGCTGGAGCTACTCTGCTGGAGGTGCTGACCCTGCACCGCTACGACGCGGCCCGGAACTGGACGTCGGACGAGAGACGTCCTCCTCACTCTCACCTGTGGGGGTAGGGGTGAGCCTCTCTAGTCACTGGCTCAGTAGGGAACTCCCCCAAAACCAAGCAAAACAAACACCACGAGTGAGAAAGCAGTAAACAATACCAACAATTTATAGAACAGCTAAGCAGGCAAGTAAAGCTGTAAAAGTACTCACCGTCTGCCGACTACGACAAACAACAGTAATAATTAAACGGCAAACCAGTACAGGTGTACAAGCTAAAGTAGAGACAGCCACACGAGCCACGTGAACTGGTTCGCGACACCAGAAACTGACTCGGACAACTAACACAGGTCTACCTCTCAGTCTCGCAGCCACGGACGAAAGGTCCAGCTGCCGCTCCACGTAAAAAGGTCAAGCAACTGTGGAGACCAACTAAACACCACCACCTGCAGACCACACGGTCACAGGCCCATGCCTGGCACCTCCAGAGACCCTGGCCTGGGCTCGCTAGAGTGAGGCACTGGAAAAGGACTAGCTGGGGCCAGTACGTCTACTGGTGTCCGTACCCCCAACTACGAGCGCGCTACAAGTGACTAAAAACAAACTCAAGTGTCACTGTCCCACTGTCGTCTTTCCCTCAGCCGGACGTACAACTCTAACACAAGAGTGAGGGGTCCAGGTCAGACGACACAGACCTCGACGGTACAGCACAAGTACCGGGACAAAGCCCGAGCTAACAGCCTGGCTCACAAAGAACCTGGGGCACCCAACTGGAGAGGTAACCACGGTAGGCGTCGTACTACTCGCCACGTACACAGAACCACGTGCACGTCACACACAAACCACGTGAAACCTCACGTAAACCACAAGTCACCATGGTCCACTCCACGTGAACCCAACTGACTCGCGTGAACAACACGCAGTCACTAAAGTAGATAGCTAACTGTATACTTTGTATGCTAAACACGAGAACCATGTGCACTCAGTGCACCTCATGTGTCAACACACATGCAATAACGATAAATACTGTACTTAGTCATTTCTGCTCAATAGAGGTAGGCGGCCACATCGACTGCCGCTTACAGGGAGTCAACGGCAAGGGTCCTGGCCGTTAACCTCCTGGCTGAGGATCTGGCGACAAGCGATCTTGATGCCAAGTTCTTCGGCCATAAACCCTGCAGAAACCTAATCCGGCTTTGCGGGTTTCCCAACATTAAGCTACTCAAAAACATATAGAATTGATTCATTTAACATGCTGGAACCCAATATAATCCATTTAACATGCTTTAAACATTAAACTACTCAACCACCCATTATCCCGTATGGTGCAACTTGATCCAAACATGCATATCATGTTAATTCCGGTGGTTATGATGAGTTTTAATGTTTCTATGGAGCTAAACGGGTTCGTCCCCTACCTCAGAACGCGTTAGAATCTCCCGCAATCACCCGGTTCACGCCGAGCCCTCCGCGAGCTCCCACAGGAATTGCACCACGCCGCGACGTTTCCTCGCATAATTCAGCGATGCCGTGCGTTCTACGGTCGTCCAACTACTCCTCGGTACCTATTAGAAGCTTCAAAGAATCCAGCACACGAAGTTGGGGCAAGAGGGAAAGAGAGTGAGCTGAGAGAGCTGCCCTCGGGTGAGCTTATAACCTGCACCATTCTCAGGTTGGCGTCAACCCCCATGCCACCAACAGCAACTGCCACCCTCTGCGTCCACATCCATTGTCGCCAAGTTCATGCTGTAAACGTCCACTAATCTGGACGCCAACAGGTCAACGGCCACACTTGGCCGCCAATTCCAACAGGACAGCAGCAGGTCCTGTTTCATTTCAGGACCAACCCTGCTCTTCACCTGCTCAAGCCACGCATCCACACCTTGCATTCCACACAACCGACTCACACTGGCCTTACAACGGCCGCCACAACCACAATTCACAAGATCCGCATGGATCCGAAAGGCACGCGACGTTACACGTGGGTCCGTTGTCCAGCCAGACTATGGCAGTTAATGTTGTGGTTACTTGTGTTCTTGCCCCCACTCTGACGAGGCGTGGAGGTCTGGACCTGGGTCAAGGGTAAGACCTCAGTGGACACTCCTGATCGGTTGACTAGTGGTAGTGGTTTCAGTAGCTAGTGTCTCTTGTCCAGGCTGGGTTCTTCTATCTGTGTTGCCAGCTGTGTGGTGGTCATGGCGTACAGGTCGTATGGAGTATCTGACCGTGGTGTCTTTCCGTACTATTGCTAGTTAGTCAGCTTTACTTCCGCACTTTCTTGTGTAGTTTAGAATATATATAACTGCTTTCATTTACTTTGATTATATATATTCTTTCCCGCCGGTTAGAGCCAGTAGGAGATTGGTAGTCCCTACTGAGCTTCTGTTGTGAAGCTCATCCCTTCTTTTCCCAATGAGACTTCTCAGCAACAGTAGGGCAGAGGAGGCGGGGCGGTAGTCGTCGTCCCCGTAGCTAGCAATGGTTTCCCGCTTCAGTTGTACTTCACCCTCGAGGTATGCCCCTAAGGGCTTTGTTCTTCCCTTCTTTACTTGTACTTGTTGTGTGTTGGGACTGTACCTAGAGCGATACGCTGTGGTCTCGCTCTTCCTTCTGCTTCCACGTGTGTGCTCCTAGTTTAGGAGGTGACATTTATTTCCTTTACATATTCTGTTAGACTTGTGTTATAGCCCTTCCGGGTCTCCGAATCTATGGGCGACGATCGCGAAAATTGGGTCCTCGGCTTGGGCCGAGGGTCGGGTTCTCAGGGTCATTATAGAGGGCCTCCCTCGTTCTGCACAGTAACTAAGACTTGATCATTTGATTGGCGATTAAGTATATGTGCGATCGTGATGTGACTTTCTAGTAGTGGTTTGGGCTATGCCTCGGTTTGTGTAAAACTAACGTGAATGTGTAAGTAATGTGAAATATGATATGCAAATGTGGCACATGGTACGTGCAATGTGAATGTGACATGTGATTGTGTATATGAATCGTGAAACTCACGTGAAAGCCATGTGTAAGTGAAAGTGAATGCAACAAGTAAAAGAATAAGTGTATTGGAAAGCAAAGGTAAGAGTGAGTGTGAATGTGCCATGAGAAAGAAAATGCATGTGTTAATGGATTCATGTTAAATTATAATTATGATATCATGTTTAGTATCATGTGTAGTAGCATGTTAGTTAATTATGACAATGAGTTAGTGAAGTACTTGATATGCATGTTAGTAATATCATGTTTATGTTTAGATTGTTTATTGTTAAGCACGTTAGTGATACCATGTGTTCCATGTTTAGTTTATGTTAAGCATGACCACGTGATAGAATTGTAAGTGCTATAAGCCATGTGTATGTGCAATACGTATAAGCATGGGAATGTGTAAAAGAAAGTGTAACTATAAGTGTTGTTTGCATGTTATTAATTTCATGTTTAGAAGTTAATCATGTTTAGTGATCTTGTAATACATGAGTTAGTATAGCTTTACTTAATAGATACCATGTCTAAATTACATATTTAATGTTATATGATGAGTGCGAGCATGTGTTAAGTTAATGTGTTAATTGCTAGTAAGTTAGTGTTATTGTGATAGTAAAGTGTTTGACTTGTTAGAATGCATGTGTGGTAAGCCATAGTTTATGATTCTAAGTTGTTTAATGAGTCTATTCAATAGACTCATCCTTGCTAATATTTCAGAAAGAGTTGAAGATCTAGATGCTAAGGAGTTAGCTAGATCCTACACAGAGCGTAAAGAGTATATTGGTTCAAGACTTCTATCTTAGTACTTAGCATGTGGAGCATTTGTAATTTGGACTTTTGGCATTATGTATTTGGAGACTGGCTATGATATGGTTGTTAGGTTATGTTATTTCTTTACTTGGACTATATAGACAGTGATATGTGGATTATTAAGTTTATCGATAAGAGTTGTTTATTTCCACTTCCCTTCTCTATTTGTGTATTTCTCAACCTATGTCTCTATCATAGGGGTCTTTCTCTCGTGACGTCTCTCACTTGTCCAACGTAGGTTAGTGTAACTGTACCAGGCGGGAGCAGGTCATTGTAGAGATGGTATCAGAGAAATGAGGTTGAGATTGTACATGAATAACCATCAACTTGATTCTCATCTTAATGTCTTTATAGTGGATAGCCATACCCATTGAATAAATAAGATAGGATTAGAAAAGTGATAAGATGAATGCATGAGAATATACTAGGAGTAGTAATAAATGACGCTTGACGTGATGTTTATTTTTTAGGCTATGGCTAGAAGGACTCGTCGTTCAAGTGTACCCACTGAAGATGAGGAGTCGATAAGAAATGCAAGTGAAGAGCAAAGAGCATCCGCACAACAAGGATTACTGGTACCACCTCTACCACTGTTGGTTGACTATGGCACGTTCATGCAAGGCTTGTACAAGCAATGCAAACCTAGGCTTAGGTTCTGGCATGTAACGTCGTGTGCCTTTCGGATCCATGCGGATCATGTGTGTAATGGTTGTGATGGCCGTTGTGAGGCCAATGTGAGTTGGTTGTGTGGAATGTATGGTGTGGATGTGTGGTTTGTTCAGGTGAAGTGCAGGTTTGGTCCTGAAATGAAATAGGACCTGCTGCAGTTGAGTTGGAGTTGGCGGCCAGGGGTGGTCGTTGACTTGTTGGCGTCCAGGTAAGGTGTCGTTGACTGCATGAACTTGGCGGCATAAGATGTGGACGTTGATGGTGGCGGTTGCTCTAGGCAGCAGAGGGGTTGACGCCAACCTGTGAATTCTGCAGGTTATAGGGTCACCCGAGAGCAAGTTTTCCACCTGGTTCTCTCTTCCCCTTGCCCCAGCTTCACGCCCCCGTGTCCCTAAAGCTTCCAACAGGTATAGGAGAGTGGTTGGAGGATCGTGGGACGTGTGGCGTTTCCGAATCGCGCGAGGAAACGCCGTGGCGTGGTGCAATTCCCGTGGGAGCTCGTGGAGGGTTCGGTGTGAACCGGGAGGTTTAAGCGTGTTCTGAGGTAGGGAACGAACCCTGTTAGCTCCATAGGATCATTAAAACACGACTTAACCACCTGAATCAGCATGTTTAATGCATTTTCGGATTAAGTTGCACCATGCGGGGATAATGGGTGGTTTGATGAATTCAAGTAGTAAAGCATGTTGTTATAGTTTAATTATAGTGTATGGATGTTAGAGGGACTATTTCTGCATGTCTTTCCGTTGTTTTAACGATTGTAAAACCTGTAGAATCTGTTTAGGGTTTCTGCAGGGAAAGAGGCTGAAGAACTTGGGGTCAACATTGTTTGTCGCCAAGCTCATCAGCTAGGATATAGACGGCCAGATCCATTGCCGTCTACTTCTATAAGCGGCAATCGATGTGGCAGCCTATTTGTATATAAGCAGAAAAGACTATTTGAGGTATTTGTCGATAATGAATGGTGTGTTGGCACCTGTGGTGCACTGAGTGCACGTAGTTCCCGTGTTTAGCATACGAGGTATGCACGTAGAACCGTCCAAATCAAGTCAAGTCAAAGTAATACACAACCTTGATCTTTAAAA